>OZ026497.1:1712500-1895960 GCA_964019985.1 Aurelia sp. 4 Dawson et al 2005
TCTAGTGAAAGGAACTTTGTTGCAAACTCAAACCTCTGCTGGAGTCTCAAATTCGATTTAATAGATGTTTGACACGATTTAAACGTCTTTTTCATTGTCAATTCTATTATTTGGTTGTCAAAAGTCTTTTTCTTCAGTTTAGCAAGAGTGTGAAGTAGATGTTTTTGAGCTTCCAAGATTCTGTGATGAATTCTCACAGCTAGTGAAAGGAACTTTTGTTGCAAATTCAACAGTCTGCTGGAGTGACAATTCGATTTAAACCATGTTTGACACATTTTAAATGTTTTGTTGAATTTTCAACTTTGTTATTTGGTTGTCAAAAGTCTTTTTGTTCAGTAGTACAAGAGTGTGAAGTAGATGTTTTTGAGCATCCCAGATTCTGTGATGAATTCTCACACCTAGTGAAAGGAACTTTTGTTGCAAACTCAAACCTCTGCTGGAGTCTCAAATTCGATTTAATAGATGTTTGACACGACGTAAAAGTCTTTTTCATTGTCAATTCTATTATTTGGTTGTCAAAAGTCTTTTTCTTCAGTTTAGCAAGAATGTGAAGTAGATGTTTTTGGGCATCCCAGATTCTGTGATGAATTCTCACATCTAGTGAAAATACGTTTTGTTGCAAATTCAACCGTCTGCTGGAGTGTCAATTTGATTTAAACCATGTTTGACACGTTTTAAATGTTTTGTTGAATTTTCAATTTTGTTATTTAGTTGTAAAAAGTCTTTTTGTTCAGTAGTACAAGAGTGTGAAGTAGATGTTTTTGAGCATCCCAGATTCTGTGATGAATTCTCACATCTAGTGAAAGGATGTTTTGTTGCAAATTCAAACCTCTGCTGGAGTCTCGAATTCGATTTAATAGATGTTTGACACGATTTAAACATCTTTTTCATTGTCAATTTTATCATTTGGTTGTGAAAAGTCTTTTTGTTCAATTTCACAAGAGTGTGAAGTAGATGTTCTTGAGCATCCCAGATTCTGTGATGAGTTCTCACATCTAGTGAAAGGAACTTTTGTTGCAAATTCAAACCTCTGCTGGAGTCTCAAATTCAATTTAATAGATGTTTGACACGATTTAAACGTCTTTTTCATTGTCAATTCTATTATTTGGTTGTCAAAAGTCTTTTTCTTCACTTTAGCAAGAATATGAAGTAGATGTTTTTGAGCATCCCAGATTCTGTGATGATTTCTCACATCTAGTGAAAATACGCTTTGTTGCAAATTCAACCGTCTGCTGGAGTGTCAGTTCGATTTAAACCATGGTTGACACGTTTTAAATGTTTTGTTGAATTTTCAACTCTGTTATTTAGTTGTCAAAAGTTTTTTTGTTCAGTAGTACAAGAGTGTGAAGTAGATGTTTTTGAGCATCCCAGATTCTGTGATGAATTCTCACATCTAGTGAAAGGATGTTTTGTTGCAAATTCAAACCGCTGCTGGAGTCTCGAATTCGATTTTATAGATGTTTGACACGATTTAAACGTCTTTTTCATTGTCAATTTTATTATTTGTTGTGAAAAGTCTTTTTGTTCAGTAGTACAAGAGTGTGAAGTAGATGTTTTTGAGAATACCAGATTCTGTGATGAATTCTCACATCTAGTGAAAGGATGTTTTGTTGCAAATTCAACCGTCTGCTGGAGTGTCAATTCGATTTAAACCATGTTTGACACGTTTTAAATGTTTTGTTGAATTTTCAACTTTGTTATTTTGTTGTCAAAAGTCTTTTTGTTCAGTAGTACAAGAGTGTGAAGTAGATGTTTTGAGCATCCCATATTCTGTGATGAATTCTAACATCTAGTGAAAATACGTTTTGTTTCAAATTCAACCCTCTGCTGGAGTCTCACTTCGATTTAGTATATGTTTTAAATGATTTAAAGGTTTTGCTGCGTTGTCAAATTTATTTTTTAGTTGTGAAAAGTCTTTTTGTTCAGTTTCACAAGAGTGTGAAGTAGATGTTTTTGAGCATCCCAGATTTTGTGATGAATTCTCACATCTAGTGAAAGGAACTTTTGTTGCAAATTCAAACCTCTGCTGGAGTTTTAAATTCGATTTAATAGATGTTTGACACTATTTAAACGTCTTTTTCATTGTAAATTTTATTATTTGGTTGTGAAAAGTCTTTTTGTTCAATTTCACAAGAGTGTGAAGTAGATGTTTTTGAGCTTCCAAGATTCTGTGATGAATTCTCACAGCTAGTGTAAGGAACTTTTGTTGCAAATTCAACAGTCTGCTGGAGTGACAATTCGATTTAAACCATGTTTGACACATTTTAAATGTTTTGTTGAATTTTCAACTTTGTTATTTAGTTGTCAAAAGTCTTTTTGTTCAGTAGTACAAGAGTGTGAAGTAGATGTTTTAGAGCATCCCAGATTCTGTGATGAATTCTCACACCTAGTGAAAGGAACTTTTGTTGCAAACTCAAACCTCTGCTGGAGTCTCAAATTCGATTTAATAGATGTTTGACACGACGTAAAAGTCTTTTTCATTGTCAATTCTATTATTTGGTTGTCAAAAGTCTTTTTCTTCAGTTTAGCAAGAATGTGAAGTAGATGTTTTTGAGCATCCCAGATTCTGTGATGAATTCTCACATCTAGTGAAAATACGTTTTGTTGCAAATTCAACCGTCTGCTGGAGTGTCAATTTGATTTAAACCATGTTTGACACGTTTTAAATGTTTTGTTGAATTTTCAATTTTGTTATTTAGTTGTAAAAAGTCTTTTTGTTCAGTAGTACAAGAGTGTGAAGTAGATGTTTTTGAGCATCCCAGATTCTGTGATGAATTCTCACATCTAGTGAAAGGATGTTTTGTTGCAAATTCAAACCTCTGCTGGACTCTCGAATTCGATTTAATAGATGTTTGACACGATTTAAACATCTTTTTCATTGTCAATTTTATCATTTGGTTGTGAAAAGTCTTTTTGTTCAATTTCACAAGAGTGTGAAGTAGATGTTCTTGAGCATCCCAGATTCTGTGATGAATTCTCACATCTAGTGAAAGGAACTTTTGTTGCAAATTCAAACCTCTGCTGGAGTCTCAAATTCAATTTAATAGATGTTTAACACGATTTAAACGTCTTTTTCATTGTCAATTCTATTATTTGGTTGTCAAAAGTCTTTTTCTTCACTTTAGCAAGAATATGAAGTAGATGTTTTTGAGCATCCCAGATTCTGTGATGATTTCTCACATCTAGTGAAAATACGTTTTGTTGCAAATTCAACCGTCTGCTGGAGTGTCAATTCGAGTTAAACCATGTTTGACACGTTTTAAATGATTTGTTGAAGTTTCAACTTTGTTATTTTGTTGTCAAAAGTTTTTTTGTTCAGTAGTACAAGAGTGTGAAGTAGATGTTTTTGAGCATGCCAGATTCTGTGATGAATTCTCACATGTAGTGAAAATACGTTTTGTTGCAAATTCAACCGTCTGCTGGAGTGTCAGTTCGATTTAAACCATGGTTGACACGTTTTAAATGTTTTGTTGAATTTTCAACTCTGTTATTTAGTTGTCAAAAGTTTTTTTGTTCAGTAGTACAAGAGTGTGAAGTAGATGTTTTTGAGCATCCCAGATTCTGTGATGAATTCTCACATCTAGTGAAAGGATGTTTTGTTGCAAATTCAAACCGCTGCTGGAGTCTCGAATTCGATTTTATAGATGTTTGACACGATTTAAACGTCTTTTTCATTGTCAATTTTATTATTTGTTGTGAAAAGTCTTTTTGTTCAGTAGTACAAGAGTGTGAAGTAGATGTTTTTGAGAATACCAGATTCTGTGATGAATTCTCACATCTAATGAAAGCATGTTTTGTTGCAAATTCAACCGTCTGCTGGAGTGTCAATTCGATTTAAACCATGTTTGACACGTTTTAAATGTTTTGTTGAATTTTCAACTTTGTTATTTTGTTGTCAAAAGTCTTTTTGTTCAGTAGTACAAGAGTGTGAAGTAGATGTTTTGAGCATCCCATATTCTGTGATGAATTCTAACATCTAGTGAAAATACGTTTTGTTTCAAATTCAACCCTCTGCTGGAGTCTCACTTCGATTTAGTATATGTTTTAAATGATTTAAAGGTTTTGCTGCGTTGTCAAATTTATTTTTTAGT
The DNA here is from genome assembly GCA_964019985.1 of Aurelia sp. 4 Dawson et al 2005. NCBI lineage: Eukaryota > Metazoa > Cnidaria > Scyphozoa > Semaeostomeae > Ulmaridae > Aurelia > Aurelia sp. 4 Dawson et al 2005. Next base: position 1,716,592 of record OZ026497.1, read on the forward strand.
TGTGAAAAGTCTTTTTGTTCAGTTTCACAAGAGTGTGAAGTAGATGTTTATGAGCATCCCAGATTTTGTGATGAATTCTCACATCTAGTGAAAGGAACTTTTGTTGCAAATTCAAACCTCTGCTGGAGTTTTAAATTCGATTTAATAGATGTTTGACACTATTTAAACGTCTTTTTCATTGTCAATTTTATTATTTGGTTGTGAAAAGTCTTTTTGTTCAATTTCACAAGAGTGTGAAGTAGAACTTTTTGAGCATCCCAGATTCTGTGATGAATTCTCACATCTAGTGAAAGGAACTTTTGTTGCAATTTCAAACCTCTGCTGGAGTCTCAAATTCGATTTAATAGATGTTTGACACGATTTAAACGTCTTTTTCATTGTCAATTCTATTATTTGGTTGTCAAAAGTGTTTTTCTTCAGTTTAGCAAGAGTGTGAAGTAGATGTTTTTGAGCATCCCAGATTCTGTGATGAATTCTCACATCTAGTGAAAATACGTTTTGTTGCAAATTCAACAGTCTGCTGGAGTGTCAATTTGATTTAAACCATGTTTGACACGTTTTAAATGTTTTGTTTAATTTTCAACTTTTTTATTTAGTTGTCAAAAGTTTTTTTGTTCAGTAGTACAAGAGTGTGAAGTAGATGTTTTTGAGCATCCCAGATTCTGTGATGAATTCTCACATCTAGTGAAAGGATGTTTTGTTGCAAATTCAAACCTCTGCTGGAGTCTCGAATTCGATTTAATAGATGTTTGACAATTAATAAAATTGCAAATCAACAACAATGCTGTCAACGCTGAGGAAATAAAAGAACTAAAAAACACGAGAAACAAAATAATGCGAAGCATCAAAAATAAACTGAAAGCAATAAGAGAAAAGAATATTGACAACATCATTAATGAAATAAACGAAGCAGGCAGTGCTGTAAAATTCTTTAAAGCAGTTAAGAAACTCAGACAACCGCAGAAAACCAGTAGCAGCAACGTAACGATCCATGATGAGAATGGTAAGAACATAGTGAATGAAAGTGAAAAATATAGCGCTGTGAAGGAGCATTTTAGGAAGCAATTCTATAATGAAAATGAAATCGAGGTCGAGCCATTCCAAGGCGAAGCAAGACCATTAAATCAGAAAATAACAAAAGATGAAGTCAGTAGAGCCGCAATGAAAATGAGTAACAATAAAGCAGCTGGAGAAGATGGCATAGCGAACGAGATGATAAAATATGGCCCCGAAGAACTACACCAAGAGATAGCAAATATACTGAATGAAATATTCGAAACCCATAAAAATGAACTTAACACAGGTGAATCAGTCCTTCTACCAATACCAAAGCCAAACAAACAGAAGGGTCCTTTGAAGAACTTACGACCAATTAATTTGCTAAATACAATAAGGAAACTACTATCGAATATAACACTTGGCAGGATACAGGAAAAAGTTGACACTTATATATCTCCCAGTCAATCAGCCTACAGGAGAGGTCGATCTACATCTGATGCTGTTTGGACGCATAGATTTATAGCTGCCAAAGCGCAATTATATAAAGATCTACAGGTTAATATCATTGGAATCGATATGAGCAGTGCCTTTGATACCATACAACGAAAGCCTTTGATGAACATTCTTGAAACAATTCTAAACGAAGACGAACAAAGGATGAGTCGAATATTATTGAGTAACACATCAATCTCGATAAAGTTTGGAAAACATAGGAGAGAAAATGTGAAGACAAATATAGGATCCCCACAAGGCGATGGAATTTCGGGAATATTTTTCAACATAGCTCTAGAGAATGCTTTGCGAACATTACGAGTAGATTTGAATGAAAAAAACCAAGTAGAAAGATCAAGCTTACCAACAGAAATAATTTACGCTGACGATAGTGATTTCTTAAGTGAAGACAACTCCCGCTCTGAAGTATTGAAAGAAATTGTAAAAGACTGCTTTGGAAGATTTAACCTGAAAGTAAATGAAGAAAAAACAGAAGAAACTGCTATCAAACGAGAACAAGGTAAAGCAGAAAAGTGGAGATGGACAAAAAAACTAGGAAGTTTACTTGGTGATTACCAAGATATGAAAAGGCGGGAGCAACTCTCAATTATAGCCCAAGCATCGGCAAAGAAATTATGGATGAACAAGAAAGTCAATATTCAAACGAAACTAAAGATCTACAAATCAATCGTAAAGCCAGTACTAACTTACAATTTTGCAACACTAGCACTCACAAAAAATGAAAGTAAAGAACTAGACTGCATCCATCGAAAACAACTTCGTCAAGTATGGAATGATAAGAGAATACACAACAAGCAACTATACGAGAAGAGCAGAGAAAAACCACTGAGCGCTGAAATGAAGGAAGCAAGATGGAGAACATTTGGTCATATATTGCGATTACCAACAAGCACACCATGTCAACAGTCGATGAATTACTACTTTGAATGTCCACCTAAAGCAAAGAAATTCCGTGGAAGGAAAAGGATCACCCTGCCTGTATTGCTTGACAACGACATCGTAGAAGCAGCAAAATACCATCAACGGTTGCAAATAAGACAGTTTAAGACCAGAAAAGACCTTGACATCTTGAGACATCTCGCGGACGATCGTAATGGATGGAAAAACTTGACTAATTTAATTTGTAGTGTCGAGCAAGGTGAACAATGATACAGTTGTGAGCCGAATGCGCAGTGAGAGAGAGAGAGAGATGTTTGACACGATTTAAACGTCTTTTTCATTGTCAATTCTATTATTTGGTTGTCAAAAGTCTTTCTCTTCAGTTTAGCAAGAGTGTTAAGTAGATGTTTTTGAGCATCCCAGATTCTGTGATGAATTCTCACATCTAGTGAAAGGAACTTTTGTTGCAAATTCAACCGTCTGCTAGAGTGTCAATTCGATTTAAACCATGTTTGACACGTTTTAAATGTTTTGTTGAAGTTTCAACTTTGTTATTTAGTTGTCAAAAGTTTTTTTGTTCAGTAGTACAAGAGTGTGAAGTAGATGTTTTTGAGCATCCCAGATTCTGTGATGAATTCTCACATCTAGTGAAAGGAACTTTTGTTGCAAATTCAAACCTCTGCTGGAGTCTCAAATTCGATTTAATAGATTTTTGACACGATATAAGCGTCTTTTTCATTGTCAATTCTATTATTTGGTTGTCAAAAGTCTTTTTCTTCAGTTTAGCAAGAGTGTGAAGTAGATGTTTTTGAGCATCCCAGATTCTGTGATGAATTCTCACATCTAGTGAAAGGAACTTTTGTTGCAAATTCAACAGTCTGCTGGAGTGACAATTCGATTTAAACCATGTTTGACACATTTTAAATGTTTTGTTGAATTTTCAACTTTGTTATTTAGTTGTCAAAAGTCTTTTTGTTCAGTAGTACAAGAGTGTGAAGTAGATGTTTTTGAGTATCCAAGATTCTGTGATGAATTCTCACATCTATTGAAAGGATGTTTTGTTAAAAATTCAAACCTCTGCTGGAGTCTCACTTTTATTTTATAGATGTTTGACACGATGTAAACATTTTGCTGCGTTGTCAATTATAGTTTTTGATTGTGAAAAGTCGTTTTGTTCAATTTCACAAGAGTGTGAAGTAGATGTCTTTGAGCATCCCAGATTCTGTGATGAATTCTCACATCTAGTGAAAGGAACTTTGTTGCAAACTCAAACCTCTGCTGGAGTCTCAAATTCGATTTAATAGATGTTTGACACGATTTAAACGTCTTTTTCATTGTCAATTCTATTATTTGGTTGTCAAAAGTCTTTTTCTTCAGTTTAGCAAGAGTGTGAAGTAGATGTTTTTGAGCTTCCAAGATTCTGTGATGAATTCTCACAGCTAGTGAAAGGAACTTTTGTTGCAAATTCAACAGTCTGCTGGAGTGACAATTCGATTTAAACCATGTTTGACACATTTTAAATGTTTTGTTGAATTTTCAACTTTGTTATTTGGTTGTCAAAAGTCTTTTTGTTCAGTAGTACAAGAGTGTGAAGTAGATGTTTTTGAGCATCCCAGATTCTGTGATGAATTCTCACACCTAGTGAAAGGAACTTTTGTTGCAAACTCAAACCTCTGCTGGAGTCTCAAATTCGATTTAATAGATGTTTGACACGACGTAAAAGTCTTTTTCATTGTCAATTCTATTATTTGGTTGTCAAAAGTCTTTTTCTTCAGTTTAGCAAGAATGTGAAGTAGATGTTTTTGGGCATCCCAGATTCTGTGATGAATTCTCACATCTAGTGAAAATACGTTTTGTTGCAAATTCAACCGTCTGCTGGAGTGTCAATTTGATTTAAACCATGTTTGACACGTTTTAAATGTTTTGTTGAATTTTCAATTTTGTTATTTAGTTGTAAAAAGTCTTTTTGTTCAGTAGTACAAGAGTGTGAAGTAGATGTTTTTGAGCATCCCAGATTCTGTGATGAATTCTCACATCTAGTGAAAGGATGTTTTGTTGCAAATTCAAACCTCTGCTGGAGTCTCGAATTCGATTTAATAGATGTTTGACACGATTTAAACATCTTTTTCATTGTCAATTTTATCATTTGGTTGTGAAAAGTCTTTTTGTTCAATTTCACAAGAGTGTGAAGTAGATGTTCTTGAGCATCCCAGATTCTGTGATGAGTTCTCACATCTAGTGAAAGGAACTTTTGTTGCAAATTCAAACCTCTGCTGGAGTCTCAAATTCAATTTAATAGATGTTTGACACGATTTAAACGTCTTTTTCATTGTCAATTCTATTATTTGGTTGTCAAAAGTCTTTTTCTTCACTTTAGCAAGAATATGAAGTAGATGTTTTTGAGCATCCCAGATTCTGTGATGATTTCTCACATCTAGTGAAAATACGCTTTGTTGCAAATTCAACCGTCTGCTGGAGTGTCAGTTCGATTTAAACCATGGTTGACACGTTTTAAATGTTTTGTTGAATTTTCAACTCTGTTATTTAGTTGTCAAAAGTTTTTTTGTTCAGTAGTACAAGAGTGTGAAGTAGATGTTTTTGAGCATCCCAGATTCTGTGATGAATTCTCACATCTAGTGAAAGGATGTTTTGTTGCAAATTCAAACCGCTGCTGGAGTCTCGAATTCGATTTTATAGATGTTTGACACGATTTAAACGTCTTTTTCATTGTCAATTTTATTATTTGTTGTGAAAAGTCTTTTTGTTCAGTAGTACAAGAGTGTGAAGTAGATGTTTTTGAGAATACCAGATTCTGTGATGAATTCTCACATCTAGTGAAAGGATGTTTTGTTGCAAATTCAACCGTCTGCTGGAGTGTCAATTCGATTTAAACCATGTTTGACACGTTTTAAATGTTTTGTTGAATTTTCAACTTTGTTATTTTGTTGTCAAAAGTCTTTTTGTTCAGTAGTACAAGAGTGTGAAGTAGATGTTTTGAGCATCCCATATTCTGTGATGAATTCTAACATCTAGTGAAAATACGTTTTGTTTCAAATTCAACCCTCTGCTGGAGTCTCACTTCGATTTAGTATATGTTTTAAATGATTTAAAGGTTTTGCTGCGTTGTCAAATTTATTTTTTAGTTGTGAAAAGTCTTTTTGTTTAGTTTCACAAGAGTGTGAAGTAGATGTTTTTGAGCATCCCAGATTTTGTGATGAATTCTCACATCTAGTGAAAGGAACTTTTGTTGCAAATTCAAACCTCTGCTGGAGTTTTAAATTCGATTTAATAGATGTTTGACACTATTTAAACGTCTTTTTCATTGTAAATTTTATTATTTGGTTGTGAAAAGTCTTTTTGTTCAATTTCACAAGAGTGTGAAGTAGATGTTTTTGAGCTTCCAAGATTCTGTGATGAATTCTCACAGCTAGTGTAAGGAACTTTTGTTGCAAATTCAACAGTCTGCTGGAGTGACAATTCGATTTAAACCATGTTTGACACATTTTAAATGTTTTGTTGAATTTTCAACTTTGTTATTTAGTTGTCAAAAGTCTTTTTGTTCAGTAGTACAAGAGTGTGAAGTAGATGTTTTAGAGCATCCCAGATTCTGTGATGAATTCTCACACCTAGTGAAAGGAACTTTTGTTGCAAACTCAAACCTCTGCTGGAGTCTCAAATTCGATTTAATAGATGTTTGACACGACGTAAAAGTCTTTTTCATTGTCAATTCTATTATTTGGTTGTCAAAAGTCTTTTTCTTCAGTTTAGCAAGAATGTGAAGTAGATGTTTTTGAGCATCCCAGATTCTGTGATGAATTCTCACATCTAGTGAAAATACGTTTTGTTGCAAATTCAACCGTCTGCTGGAGTGTCAATTTGATTTAAACCATGTTTGACACGTTTTAAATGTTTTGTTGAATTTTCAATTTTGTTATTTAGTTGTAAAAAGTCTTTTTGTTCAGTAGTACAAGAGTGTGAAGTAGATGTTTTTGAGCATCCCAGATTCTGTGATGAATTCTCACATCTAGTGAAAGGATGTTTTGTTGCAAATTCAAACCTCTGCTGGACTCTCGAATTCGATTTAATAGATGTTTGACACGATTTAAACATCTTTTTCATTGTCAATTTTATCATTTGGTTGTGAAAAGTCTTTTTGTTCAATTTCACAAGAGTGTGAAGTAGATGTTCTTGAGCATCCCAGATTCTGTGATGAATTCTCACATCTAGTGAAAGGAACTTTTGTTGCAAATTCAAACCTCTGCTGGAGTCTCAAATTCAATTTAATAGATGTTTAACACGATTTAAACGTCTTTTTCATTGTCAATTCTATTATTTGGTTGTCAAAAGTCTTTTTCTTCACTTTAGCAAGAATATGAAGTAGATGTTTTTGAGCATCCCAGATTCTGTGATGATTTCTCATATCTAGTGAAAATACGTTTTGTTGCAAATTCAACCGTCTGCTGGAGTGTCAATTCGAGTTAAACCATGTTTGACACGTTTTAAATGATTTGTTGAAGTTTCAACTTTGTTATTTTGTTGTCAAAAGTTTTTTTGTTCAGTAGTACAAGAGTGTGAAGTAGATGTTTTTGAGCATGCCAGATTCTGTGATGAATTCTCACATGTAGTGAAAATACGTTTTGTTGCAAATTCAACCGTCTGCTGGAGTGTCAGTTCGATTTAAACCATGGTTGACACGTTTTAAATGTTTTGTTGAATTTTCAACTCTGTTATTTAGTTGTCAAAAGTTTTTTTGTTCAGTAGTACAAGAGTGTGAAGTAGATGTTTTTGAGCATCCCAGATTCTGTGATGAATTCTCACATCTAGTGAAAGGATGTTTTGTTGCAAATTCAAACCGCTGCTGGAGTCTCGAATTCGATTTTATAGATGTTTGACACGATTTAAACGTCTTTTTCATTGTCAATTTTATTATTTGTTGTGAAAAGTCTTTTTGTTCAGTAGTACAAGAGTGTGAAGTAGATGTTTTTGAGAATACCAGATTCTGTGATGAATTCTCACATCTAATGAAAGCATGTTTTGTTGCAAATTCAACCGTCTGCTGGAGTGTCAATTCGATTTAAACCATGTTTGACACGTTTTAAATGTTTTGTTGAATTTTCAACTTTGTTATTTTGTTGTCAAAAGTCTTTTTGTTCAGTAGTACAAGAGTGTGAAGTAGATGTTTTGAGCATCCCATATTCTGTGATGAATTCTAACATCTAGTGAAAATACGTTTTGTTTCAAATTCAACCCTCTGCTGGAGTCTCACTTCGATTTAGTATATGTTTTAAATGATTTAAAGGTTTTGCTGCGTTGTCAAATTTATTTTTTAGTTGTGAAAAGTCTTTTTGTTCAGTTTCACAAGAGTGTGAAGTAGATGTTTATGAGCATCCCAGATTTTGTGATGAATTCTCACATCTAGTGAAAGGAACTTTTGTTGCAAATTCAAACCTCTGCTGGAGTTTTAAATTCGATTTAATAGATGTTTGACACTATTTAAACGTCTTTTTCATTGTCAATTTTATTATTTGGTTGTGAAAAGTCTTTTTGTTCAATTTCACAAGAGTGTGAAGTAGAACTTTTTGAGCATCCCAGATTCTGTGATGAATTCTCACATCTAGTGAAAGGAACTTTTGTTGCAATTTCAAACCTCTGCTGGAGTCTCAAATTCGATTTAATAGATGTTTGACACGATTTAAACGTCTTTTTCATTGTCAATTCTATTATTTGGTTGTCAAAAGTGTTTTTCTTCAGTTTAGCAAGAGTGTGAAGTAGATGTTTTTGAGCATCCCAGATTCTGTGATGAATTCTCACATCTAGTGAAAATACGTTTTGTTGCAAATTCAACAGTCTGCTGGAGTGTCAATTTGATTTAAACCATGTTTGACACGTTTTAAATGTTTTGTTTAATTTTCAACTTTTTTATTTAGTTGTCAAAAGTTTTTTTGTTCAGTAGTACAAGAGTGTGAAGTAGATGTTTTTGAGCATCCCAGATTCTGTGATGAATTCTCACATCTAGTGAAAGGATGTTTTGTTGCAAATTCAAACCTCTGCTGGAGTCTCGAATTCGATTTAATAGATGTTTGACACGATTTAAACATCTTTTTCATTGTCAATTTTATCATTTGGTTGTGAAAAGTCTTTTTGTTCAATTTCACAAGAGTGTGAAGTAGATGTTCTTGAGCATCCCAGATTCTGTGATGAATTCTCACATCTAGTGAAAGGAACTTTTGTTGCAAATTCAAACCTCTGCTGGAGTCTCAAATTCAATTTAATAGATGTTTGACACGATTTAAACGTCTTTTTCATTGTCAATTCTATTATTTGGTTGTCAAAAGTCTTTTTCTTCAGTTTAGCAAGAATATGAAGTAGATGTTTTTGAGCATCCCAGATTCTGTGATGATTTCTCACATCTAGTGAAAATACGTTTTGTTGCAAATTCAACCGTCTGCTGGAGTGTCAATTCGAGTTAAACCATGTTTGACACGTTTTAAATGTTTTGTTGAAGTTTCAACTTTGTTATTTTGTTGTCAAAAGTTCTTTTGTTCAGTAGTACAAGAGTGTGAAGTAGATGTTTTTGAGCATCCCAGATTCTGTGATGAATTCTCACATCTAGTGAAAGGATGTTTTGTTGCAAATTCAAACCTCTGCTGGAGTCTCACTTTTATTTTATAATTGTTTGACAGGATGTAAACATTTTGCTGCGTTGTCAATTATATTTTTTAATTGTGAAAAGTCTTTTTGTTCAATTTCACAAGAGTGTGAAGTAGATGTTTTTGAGTATCCCAGATTCTGTGATGAATTCTCACATCTAGTGAAAGGAACTTTTGTTGCAAATTCAAACCTCTGCTGGAGTCTCAAATTCGATTTAATAGATGTTTGACACGATTTAAACGTCTTTTTCATTGTCAATTCTATTATTTAATAGTAAAAAGTCTTTTTCTTCAGTTTAGCAAGAGTGTGAAGTAGATGTTTTTGAGCATCCCAGATTCTGTGATGAATTCTCACATCTAGTGAAAGGAACTTTTGTTGCAAATTCAACCGTCTGCTGGAGTGTCAATTCGATTTAAACCATGTTTGACACGTTTTAAATGTTTTGTTGAATTTTCAGCTTTGTTATTTAGTTGTCAAAAGTTTTTTTGTTCAGTAGTACAAGAGTGTGAAGTAGATGTTTTTAAGCATCCCAGATTCTGTTATGAATTCTCACATGTAGTGAAAGGAACTTTTGTTGCAAATTCAAACCTCTGCTGGAGTCTCAAATTCGATTTAATAGATGTTTGACAATTAATAAAATTGCAAATCAACAACAATGCTGTCAACGCTGAGGAAATAAAAGAACTAAAAAACACGAGAAACAAAATAATGCGAAGCATCAAAAATAAACTGAAAGCAATAAGAGAAAAGAATATTGACAACATCATTAATGAAATAAACGAAGCAGGCAGTGCTGTAAAATTCTTTAAAGCAGTTAAGAAACTCAGACAACCGCAGAAAACCAGTAGCAGCAACGTAACGATCCATGATGAGAATGGTAAGAACATAGTGAATGAAAGTGAAAAATATAGCGCTGTGAAGGAGCATTTTAGGAAGCAATTCTATAATGAAAATGAAATCGAGGTCGAGCCATTCCAAGGCGAAGCAAGACCATTAAATCAGAAAATAACAAAAGATGAAGTCAGTAGAGCCGCAATGAAAATGAGTAACAATAAAGCAGCTGGAGAAGATGGCATAGCGAACGAGATGATAAAATATGGCCCCGAAGAACTACACCAAGAGATAGCAAATATACTGAATGAAATATTCGAAACCCATAAAAATGAACTTAACACAGGTGAATCAGTCCTTCTACCAATACCAAAGCCAAACAAACAGAAGGGTCCTTTGAAGAACTTACGACCAATTAATTTGCTAAATACAATAAGGAAACTACTATCGAATATAACACTTGGCAGGATACAGGAAAAAGTTGACACTTATATATCTCCCAGTCAATCAGCCTACAGGAGAGGTCGATCTACATCTGATGCTGTTTGGACGCATAGATTTATAGCTGCCAAAGCGCAATTATATAAAGATCTACAGGTTAATATCATTGGAATCGATATGAGCAGTGCCTTTGATACCATACAACGAAAGCCTTTGATGAACATTCTTGAAACAATTCTAAACGAAGACGAACAAAGGATGAGTCGAATATTATTGAGTAACACATCAATCTCGATAAAGTTTGGAAAACATAGGAGAGAAAATGTGAAGACAAATATAGGATCCCCACAAGGCGATGGAATTTCGGGAATATTTTTCAACATAGCTCTAGAGAATGCTTTGCGAACATTACGAGTAGATTTGAATGAAAAAAACCAAGTAGAAAGATCAAGCTTACCAACAGAAATAATTTACGCTGACGATAGTGATTTCTTAAGTGAAGACAACTCCCGCTCTGAAGTATTGAAAGAAATTGTAAAAGACTGCTTTGGAAGATTTAACCTGAAAGTAAATGAAGAAAAAACAGAAGAAACTGCTATCAAACGAGAACAAGGTAAAGCAGAAAAGTGGAGATGGACAAAAAAACTAGGAAGTTTACTTGGTGATTACCAAGATATGAAAAGGCGGGAGCAACTCTCAATTATAGCCCAAGCATCGGCAAAGAAATTATGGATGAACAAGAAAGTCAATATTCAAACGAAACTAAAGATCTACAAATCAATCGTAAAGCCAGTACTAACTTACAATTTTGCAACACTAGCACTCACAAAAAATGAAAGTAAAGAACTAGACTGCATCCATCGAAAACAACTTCGTCAAGTATGGAATGATAAGAGAATACACAACAAGCAACTATACGAGAAGAGCAGAGAAAAACCACTGAGCGCTGAAATGAAGGAAGCAAGATGGAGAACATTTGGTCATATATTGCGATTACCAACAAGCACACCATGTCAACAGTCGATGAATTACTACTTTGAATGTCCACCTAAAGCAAAGAAATTCCGTGGAAGGAAAAGGATCACCCTGCCTGTATTGCTTGACAACGACATCGTAGAAGCAGCAAAATACCATCAACGGTTGCAAATAAGACAGTTTAAGACCAGAAAAGACCTTGACATCTTGAGACATCTCGCGGACGATCGTAATGGATGGAAAAACTTGACTAATTTAATTTGTAGTGTCGAGCAAGGTGAACAATGATACAGTTGTGAGCCGAATGCGCAGTGAGAGAGAGAGAGAGATGTTTGACACGATTTAAACGTCTTTTTCATTGTCAATTCTATTATTTGGTTGTCAAAAGTCTTTCTCTTCAGTTTAGCAAGAGTGTTAAGTAGATGTTTTTGAGCATCCCAGATTCTGTGATGAATTCTCACATCTAGTGAAAGGAACTTTTGTTGCAAATTCAACCGTCTGCTAGAGTGTCAATTCGATTTAAACCATGTTTGACACGTTTTAAATGTTTTGTTGAAGTTTCAACTTTGTTATTTAGTTGTCAAAAGTTTTTTTGTTCAGTAGTACAAGAGTGTGAAGTAGATGTTTTTGAGCATCCCAGATTCTGTGATGAATTCTCACATCTAGTGAAAGGAACTTTTGTTGCAAATTCAAACCTCTGCTGGAGTCTCAAATTCGATTTAATAGATTTTTGACACGATATAAGCGTCTTTTTCATTGTCAATTCTATTATTTGGTTGTCAAAAGTCTTTTTCTTCAGTTTAGCAAGAGTGTGAAGTAGATGTTTTTGAGCATCCCAGATTCTGTGATGAATTCTCACATCTAGTGAAAGGAACTTTTGTTGCAAATTCAACAGTCTGCTGGAGTGACAATTCGATTTAAACCATGTTTGACACATTTTAAATGTTTTGTTGAATTTTCAACTTTGTTATTTAGTTGTCAAAAGTCTTTTTGTTCAGTAGTACAAGAGTGTGAAGTAGATGTTTTTGAGTATCCAAGATTCTGTGATGAATTCTCACATCTATTGAAAGGATGTTTTGTTAAAAATTCAAACCTCTGCTGGAGTCTCACTTTTATTTTATAGATGTTTGACACGATGTAAACATTTTGCTGCGTTGTCAATTATAGTTTTTGATTGTGAAAAGTCGTTTTGTTCAATTTCACAAGAGTGTGAAGTAGATGTCTTTGAGCATCCCAGATTCTGTGATGAATTCTCACATCTAGTGAAAGGAACTTTGTTGCAAACTCAAACCTCTGCTGGAGTCTCAAATTCGATTTAATAGATGTTTGACACGATTTAAACGTCTTTTTCATTGTCAATTCTATTATTTGGTTGTCAAAAGTCTTTTTCTTCAGTTTAGCAAGAGTGTGAAGTAGATGTTTTTGAGCTTCCAAGATTCTGTGATGAATTCTCACAGCTAGTGAAAGGAACTTTTGTTGCAAATTCAACAGTCTGCTGGAGTGACAATTCGATTTAAACCATGTTTGACACATTTTAAATGTTTTGTTGAATTTTCAACTTTGTTATTTGGTTGTCAAAAGTCTTTTTGTTCAGTAGTACAAGAGTGTGAAGTAGATGTTTTTGAGCATCCCAGATTCTGTGATGAATTCTCACACCTAGTGAAAGGAACTTTTGTTGCAAACTCAAACCTCTGCTGGAGTCTCAAATTCGATTTAATAGATGTTTGACACGACGTAAAAGTCTTTTTCATTGTCAATTCTATTATTTGGTTGTCAAAAGTCTTTTTCTTCAGTTTAGCAAGAATGTGAAGTAGATGTTTTTGGGCATCCCAGATTCTGTGATGAATTCTCACATCTAGTGAAAATACGTTTTGTTGCAAATTCAACCGTCTGCTGGAGTGTCAATTTGATTTAAACCATGTTTGACACGTTTTAAATGTTTTGTTGAATTTTCAATTTTGTTATTTAGTTGTAAAAAGTCTTTTTGTTCAGTAGTACAAGAGTGTGAAGTAGATGTTTTTGAGAATACCAGATTCTGTGATGAATTCTCACATCTAGTGAAAGGATGTTTTGTTGCAAATTCAACCGTCTGCTGGAGTGTCAATTCGATTTAAACCATGTTTGACACGTTTTAAATGTTTTGTTGAATTTTCAACTTTGTTATTTTGTTGTCAAAAGTCTTTTTGTTCAGTAGTACAAGAGTGTGAAGTAGATGTTTTGAGCATCCCATATTCTGTGATGAATTCTAACATCTAGTGAAAATACGTTTTGTTTCAAATTCAACCCTCTGCTGGAGTCTCACTTCGATTTAGTATATGTTTTAAATGATTTAAAGGTTTTGCTGCGTTGTCAAATTTATTTTTTAGTTGTGAAAAGTCTTTTTGTTTAGTTTCACAAGAGTGTGAAGTAGATGTTTTTGAGCATCCCAGATTTTGTGATGAATTCTCACATCTAGTGAAAGGAACTTTTGTTGCAAATTCAAACCTCTGCTGGAGTTTTAAATTCGATTTAATAGATGTTTGACACTATTTAAACGTCTTTTTCATTGTAAATTTTATTATTTGGTTGTGAAAAGTCTTTTTGTTCAATTTCACAAGAGTGTGAAGTAGATGTTTTTGAGCTTCCAAGATTCTGTGATGAATTCTCACAGCTAGTGTAAGGAACTTTTGTTGCAAATTCAACAGTCTGCTGGAGTGACAATTCGATTTAAACCATGTTTGACACATTTTAAATGTTTTGTTGAATTTTCAACTTTGTTATTTAGTTGTCAAAAGTCTTTTTGTTCAGTAGTACAAGAGTGTGAAGTAGATGTTTTAGAGCATCCCAGATTCTGTGATGAATTCTCACACCTAGTGAAAGGAACTTTTGTTGCAAACTCAAACCTCTGCTGGAGTCTCAAATTCGATTTAATAGATGTTTGACACGACGTAAAAGTCTTTTTCATTGTCAATTCTATTATTTGGTTGTCAAAAGTCTTTTTCTTCAGTTTAGCAAGAATGTGAAGTAGATGTTTTTGAGCATCCCAGATTCTGTGATGAATTCTCACATCTAGTGAAAATACGTTTTGTTGCAAATTCAACCGTCTGCTGGAGTGTCAATTTGATTTAAACCATGTTTGACACGTTTTAAATGTTTTGTTGAATTTTCAATTTTGTTATTTAGTTGTAAAAAGTCTTTTTGTTCAGTAGTACAAGAGTGTGAAGTAGATGTTTTTGAGCATCCCAGATTCTGTGATGAATTCTCACATCTAGTGAAAGGATGTTTTGTTGCAAATTCAAACCTCTGCTGGACTCTCGAATTCGATTTAATAGATGTTTGACACGATTTAAACATCTTTTTCATTGTCAATTTTATCATTTGGTTGTGAAAAGTCTTTTTGTTCAATTTCACAAGAGTGTGAAGTAGATGTTCTTGAGCATCCCAGATTCTGTGATGAATTCTCACATCTAGTGAAAGGAACTTTTGTTGCAAATTCAAACCTCTGCTGGAGTCTCAAATTCAATTTAATAGATGTTTAACACGATTTAAACGTCTTTTTCATTGTCAATTCTATTATTTGGTTGTCAAAAGTCTTTTTCTTCACTTTAGCAAGAATATGAAGTAGATGTTTTTGAGCATCCCAGATTCTGTGATGATTTCTCATATCTAGTGAAAATACGTTTTGTTGCAAATTCAACCGTCTGCTGGAGTGTCAATTCGAGTTAAACCATGTTTGACACGTTTTAAATGATTTGTTGAAGTTTCAACTTTGTTATTTTGTTGTCAAAAGTTTTTTTGTTCAGTAGTACAAGAGTGTGAAGTAGATGTTTTTGAGCATGCCAGATTCTGTGATGAATTCTCACATGTAGTGAAAATACGTTTTGTTGCAAATTCAACCGTCTGCTGGAGTGTCAGTTCGATTTAAACCATGGTTGACACGTTTTAAATGTTTTGTTGAATTTTCAACTCTGTTATTTAGTTGTCAAAAGTTTTTTTGTTCAGTAGTACAAGAGTGTGAAGTAGATGTTTTTGAGCATCCCAGATTCTGTGATGAATTCTCACATCTAGTGAAAGGATGTTTTGTTGCAAATTCAAACCGCTGCTGGAGTCTCGAATTCGATTTTATAGATGTTTGACACGATTTAAACGTCTTTTTCATTGTCAATTTTATTATTTGTTGTGAAAAGTCTTTTTGTTCAGTAGTACAAGAGTGTGAAGTAGATGTTTTTGAGAATACCAGATTCTGTGATGAATTCTCACATCTAATGAAAGCATGTTTTGTTGCAAATTCAACCGTCTGCTGGAGTGTCAATTCGATTTAAACCATGTTTGACACGTTTTAAATGTTTTGTTGAATTTTCAACTTTGTTATTTTGTTGTCAAAAGTCTTTTTGTTCAGTAGTACAAGAGTGTGAAGTAGATGTTTTGAGCATCCCATATTCTGTGATGAATTCTAACATCTAGTGAAAATACGTTTTGTTTCAAATTCAACCCTCTGCTGGAGTCTCACTTCGATTTAGTATATGTTTTAAATGATTTAAAGGTTTTGCTGCGTTGTCAAATTTATTTTTTAGTTGTGAAAAGTCTTTTTGTTCAGTTTAACAAGAGTGTGAAGTAGATGTTTATGAGCATCCCAGATTTTGTGATGAATTCTCACATCTAGTGAAAGGAACTTTTGTTGCAAATTCAAACCTCTGCTGGAGTTTTAAATTCGATTTAATAGATGTTTGACACTATTTAAACGTCTTTTTCATTGTCAATTTTATTATTTGGTTGTGAAAAGTCTTTTTGTTCAATTTCACAAGAGTGTGAAGTAGAACTTTTTGAGCATCCCAGATTCTGTGATGAATTCTCACATCTAGTGAAAGGAACTTTTGTTGCAATTTCAAACCTCTGCTGGAGTCTCAAATTCGATTTAATAGATGTTTGACACGATTTAAACGTCTTTTTCATTGTCAATTCTATTATTTGGTTGTCAAAAGTGTTTTTCTTCAGTTTAGCAAGAGTGTGAAGTAGATGTTTTTGAGCATCCCAGATTCTGTGATGAATTCTCACATCTAGTGAAAATACGTTTTGTTGCAAATTCAACAGTCTGCTGGAGTGTCAATTTGATTTAAACCATGTTTGACACGTTTTAAATGTTTTGTTTAATTTTCAACTTTTTTATTTAGTTGTCAAAAGTTTTTTTGTTCAGTAGTACAAGAGTGTGAAGTAGATGTTTTTGAGCATCCCAGATTCTGTGATGAATTCTCACATCTAGTGAAAGGATGTTTTGTTGCAAATTCAAACCTCTGCTGGAGTCTCGAATTCGATTTAATAGATGTTTGACACGATTTAAACATCTTTTTCATTGTCAATTTTATCATTTGGTTGTGAAAAGTCTTTTTGTTCAATTTCACAAGAGTGTGAAGTAGATGTTCTTGAGCATCCCAGATTCTGTGATGAATTCTCACATCTAGTGAAAGGAACTTTTGTTGCAAATTCAAACCTCTGCTGGAGTCTCAAATTCAATTTAATAGATGTTTGACACGATTTAAACGTCTTTTTCATTGTCAATTCTATTATTTGGTTGTCAAAAGTCTTTTTCTTCAGTTTAGCAAGAATATGAAGTAGATGTTTTTGAGCATCCCAGATTCTGTGATGATTTCTCACATCTAGTGAAAATACGTTTTGTTGCAAATTCAACCGTCTGCTGGAGTGTCAATTCGAGTTAAACCATGTTTGACACGTTTTAAATGTTTTGTTGAAGTTTCAACTTTGTTATTTTGTTGTCAAAAGTTCTTTTGTTCAGTAGTACAAGAGTGTGAAGTAGATGTTTTTGAGCATCCCAGATTCTGTGATGAATTCTCACATCTAGTGAAAGGATGTTTTGTTGCAAATTCAAACCTCTGCTGGAGTCTCACTTTTATTTTATAATTGTTTGACAGGATGTAAACATTTTGCTGCGTTGTCAATTATATTTTTTAATTGTGAAAAGTCTTTTTGTTCAATTTCACAAGAGTGTGAAGTAGATGTTTTTGAGTATCCCAGATTCTGTGATGAATTCTCACATCTAGTGAAAGGAACTTTTGTTGCAAATTCAAACCTCTGCTGGAGTCTCAAATTCGATTTAATAGATGTTTGACACGATTTAAACGTCTTTTTCATTGTCAATTCTATTATTTAATAGTAAAAAGTCTTTTTCTTCAGTTTAGCAAGAGTGTGAAGTAGATGTTTTTGAGCATCCCAGATTCTGTGATGAATTCTCACATCTAGTGAAAGGAACTTTTGTTGCAAATTCAACCGTCTGCTGGAGTGTCAATTCGATTTAAACCATGTTTGACACGTTTTAAATGTTTTGTTGAATTTTCAGCTTTGTTATTTAGTTGTCAAAAGTTTTTTTGTTCAGTAGTACAAGAGTGTGAAGTAGATGTTTTTAAGCATCCCAGATTCTGTTATGAATTCTCACATGTAGTGAAAGGAACTTTTGTTGCAAATTCAAACCTCTGCTGGAGTCTCAAATTCGATTTAATAGATGTTTGACAATTAATAAAATTGCAAATCAACAACAATGCTGTCAACGCTGAGGAAATAAAAGAACTAAAAAACACGAGAAACAAAATAATGCGAAGCATCAAAAATAAACTGAAAGCAATAAGAGAAAAGAATATTGACAACATCATTAATGAAATAAACGAAGCAGGCAGTGCTGTAAAATTCTTTAAAGCAGTTAAGAAACTCAGACAACCGCAGAAAACCAGTAGCAGCAACGTAACGATCCATGATGAGAATGGTAAGAACATAGTGAATGAAAGTGAAAAATATAGCGCTGTGAAGGAGCATTTTAGGAAGCAATTCTATAATGAAAATGAAATCGAGGTCGAGCCATTCCAAGGCGAAGCAAGACCATTAAATCAGAAAATAACAAAAGATGAAGTCAGTAGAGCCGCAATGAAAATGAGTAACAATAAAGCAGCTGGAGAAGATGGCATAGCGAACGAGATGATAAAATATGGCCCCGAAGAACTACACCAAGAGATAGCAAATATACTGAATGAAATATTCGAAACCCATAAAAATGAACTTAACACAGGTGAATCAGTCCTTCTACCAATACCAAAGCCAAACAAACAGAAGGGTCCTTTGAAGAACTTACGACCAATTAATTTGCTAAATACAATAAGGAAACTACTATCGAATATAACACTTGGCAGGATACAGGAAAAAGTTGACACTTATATATCTCCCAGTCAATCAGCCTACAGGAGAGGTCGATCTACATCTGATGCTGTTTGGACGCATAGATTTATAGCTGCCAAAGCGCAATTATATAAAGATCTACAGGTTAATATCATTGGAATCGATATGAGCAGTGCCTTTGATACCATACAACGAAAGCCTTTGATGAACATTCTTGAAACAATTCTAAACGAAGACGAACAAAGGATGAGTCGAATATTATTGAGTAACACATCAATCTCGATAAAGTTTGGAAAACATAGGAGAGAAAATGTGAAGACAAATATAGGATCCCCACAAGGCGATGGAATTTCGGGAATATTTTTCAACATAGCTCTAGAGAATGCTTTGCGAACATTACGAGTAGATTTGAATGAAAAAAACCAAGTAGAAAGATCAAGCTTACCAACAGAAATAATTTACGCTGACGATAGTGATTTCTTAAGTGAAGACAACTCCCGCTCTGAAGTATTGAAAGAAATTGTAAAAGACTGCTTTGGAAGATTTAACCTGAAAGTAAATGAAGAAAAAACAGAAGAAACTGCTATCAAACGAGAACAAGGTAAAGCAGAAAAGTGGAGATGGACAAAAAAACTAGGAAGTTTACTTGGTGATTACCAAGATATGAAAAGGCGGGAGCAACTCTCAATTATAGCCCAAGCATCGGCAAAGAAATTATGGATGAACAAGAAAGTCAATATTCAAACGAAACTAAAGATCTACAAATCAATCGTAAAGCCAGTACTAACTTACAATTTTGCAACACTAGCACTCACAAAAAATGAAAGTAAAGAACTAGACTGCATCCATCGAAAACAACTTCGTCAAGTATGGAATGATAAGAGAATACACAACAAGCAACTATACGAGAAGAGCAGAGAAAAACCACTGAGCGCTGAAATGAAGGAAGCAAGATGGAGAACATTTGGTCATATATTGCGATTACCAACAAGCACACCATGTCAACAGTCGATGAATTACTACTTTGAATGTCCACCTAAAGCAAAGAAATTCCGTGGAAGGAAAAGGATCACCCTGCCTGTATTGCTTGACAACGACATCGTAGAAGCAGCAAAATACCATCAACGGTTGCAAATAAGACAGTTTAAGACCAGAAAAGACCTTGACATCTTGAGACATCTCGCGGACGATCGTAATGGATGGAAAAACTTGACTAATTTAATTTGTAGTGTCGAGCAAGGTGAACAATGATACAGTTGTGAGCCGAATGCGCAGTGAGAGAGAGAGAGAGATGTTTGACACGATTTAAACGTCTTTTTCATTGTCAATTCTATTATTTGGTTGTCAAAAGTCTTTCTCTTCAGTTTAGCAAGAGTGTTAAGTAGATGTTTTTGAGCATCCCAGATTCTGTGATGAATTCTCACATCTAGTGAAAGGAACTTTTGTTGCAAATTCAACCGTCTGCTAGAGTGTCAATTCGATTTAAACCATGTTTGACACGTTTTAAATGTTTTGTTGAAGTTTCAACTTTGTTATTTAGTTGTCAAAAGTTTTTTTGTTCAGTAGTACAAGAGTGTGAAGTAGATGTTTTTGAGCATCCCAGATTCTGTGATGAATTCTCACATCTAGTGAAAGGAACTTTTGTTGCAAATTCAAACCTCTGCTGGAGTCTCAAATTCGATTTAATAGATTTTTGACACGATATAAGCGTCTTTTTCATTGTCAATTCTATTATTTGGTTGTCAAAAGTCTTTTTCTTCAGTTTAGCAAGAGTGTGAAGTAGATGTTTTTGAGCATCCCAGATTCTGTGATGAATTCTCACATCTAGTGAAAGGAACTTTTGTTGCAAATTCAACAGTCTGCTGGAGTGACAATTCGATTTAAACCATGTTTGACACATTTTAAATGTTTTGTTGAATTTTCAACTTTGTTATTTAGTTGTCAAAAGTCTTTTTGTTCAGTAGTACAAGAGTGTGAAGTAGATGTTTTTGAGTATCCAAGATTCTGTGATGAATTCTCACATCTATTGAAAGGATGTTTTGTTAAAAATTCAAACCTCTGCTGGAGTCTCACTTTTATTTTATAGATGTTTGACACGATGTAAACATTTTGCTGCGTTGTCAATTATAGTTTTTGATTGTGAAAAGTCGTTTTGTTCAATTTCACAAGAGTGTGAAGTAGATGTCTTTGAGCATCCCAGATTCTGTGATGAATTCTCACATCTAGTGAAAGGAACTTTGTTGCAAACTCAAACCTCTGCTGGAGTCTCAAATTCGATTTAATAGATGTTTGACACGATTTAAACGTCTTTTTCATTGTCAATTCTATTATTTGGTTGTCAAAAGTCTTTTTCTTCAGTTTAGCAAGAGTGTGAAGTAGATGTTTTTGAGCTTCCAAGATTCTGTGATGAATTCTCACAGCTAGTGAAAGGAACTTTTGTTGCAAATTCAACAGTCTGCTGGAGTGACAATTCGATTTAAACCATGTTTGACACATTTTAAATGTTTTGTTGAATTTTCAACTTTGTTATTTGGTTGTCAAAAGTCTTTTTGTTCAGTAGTACAAGAGTGTGAAGTAGATGTTTTTGAGCATCCCAGATTCTGTGATGAATTCTCACACCTAGTGAAAGGAACTTTTGTTGCAAACTCAAACCTCTGCTGGAGTCTCAAATTCGATTTAATAGATGTTTGACACGACGTAAAAGTCTTTTTCATTGTCAATTCTATTATTTGGTTGTCAAAAGTCTTTTTCTTCAGTTTAGCAAGAATGTGAAGTAGATGTTTTTGGGCATCCCAGATTCTGTGATGAATTCTCACATCTAGTGAAAATACGTTTTGTTGCAAATTCAACCGTCTGCTGGAGTGTCAATTTGATTTAAACCATGTTTGACACGTTTTAAATGTTTTGTTGAATTTTCAATTTTGTTATTTAGTTGTAAAAAGTCTTTTTGTTCAGTAGTACAAGAGTGTGAAGTAGATGTTTTTGAGCATCCCAGATTCTGTGATGAATTCTCACATCTAGTGAAAGGATGTTTTGTTGCAAATTCAAACCTCTGCTGGAGTCTCGAATTCGATTTAATAGATGTTTGACACGATTTAAACATCTTTTTCATTGTCAATTTTATCATTTGGTTGTGAAAAGTCTTTTTGTTCAATTTCACAAGAGTGTGAAGTAGATGTTCTTGAGCATCCCAGATTCTGTGATGAGTTCTCACATCTAGTGAAAGGAACTTTTGTTGCAAATTCAAACCTCTGCTGGAGTCTCAAATTCAATTTAATAGATGTTTGACACGATTTAAACGTCTTTTTCATTGTCAATTCTATTATTTGGTTGTCAAAAGTCTTTTTCTTCACTTTAGCAAGAATATGAAGTAGATGTTTTTGAGCATCCCAGATTCTGTGATGATTTCTCACATCTAGTGAAAATACGCTTTGTTGCAAATTCAACCGTCTGCTGGAGTGTCAGTTCGATTTAAACCATGGTTGACACGTTTTAAATGTTTTGTTGAATTTTCAACTCTGTTATTTAGTTGTCAAAAGTTTTTTTGTTCAGTAGTACAAGAGTGTGAAGTAGATGTTTTTGAGCATCCCAGATTCTGTGATGAATTCTCACATCTAGTGAAAGGATGTTTTGTTGCAAATTCAAACCGCTGCTGGAGTCTCGAATTCGATTTTATAGATGTTTGACACGATTTAAACGTCTTTTTCATTGTCAATTTTATTATTTGTTGTGAAAAGTCTTTTTGTTCAGTAGTACAAGAGTGTGAAGTAGATGTTTTTGAGAATACCAGATTCTGTGATGAATTCTCACATCTAGTGAAAGGATGTTTTGTTGCAAATTCAACCGTCTGCTGGAGTGTCAATTCGATTTAAACCATGTTTGACACGTTTTAAATGTTTTGTTGAATTTTCAACTTTGTTATTTTGTTGTCAAAAGTCTTTTTGTTCAGTAGTACAAGAGTGTGAAGTAGATGTTTTGAGCATCCCATATTCTGTGATGAATTCTAACATCTAGTGAAAATACGTTTTGTTTCAAATTCAACCCTCTGCTGGAGTCTCACTTCGATTTAGTATATGTTTTAAATGATTTAAAGGTTTTGCTGCGTTGTCAAATTTATTTTTTAGTTGTGAAAAGTCTTTTTGTTTAGTTTCACAAGAGTGTGAAGTAGATGTTTTTGAGCATCCCAGATTTTGTGATGAATTCTCACATCTAGTGAAAGGAACTTTTGTTGCAAATTCAAACCTCTGCTGGAGTTTTAAATTCGATTTAATAGATGTTTGACACTATTTAAACGTCTTTTTCATTGTAAATTTTATTATTTGGTTGTGAAAAGTCTTTTTGTTCAATTTCACAAGAGTGTGAAGTAGATGTTTTTGAGCTTCCAAGATTCTGTGATGAATTCTCACAGCTAGTGTAAGGAACTTTTGTTGCAAATTCAACAGTCTGCTGGAGTGACAATTCGATTTAAACCATGTTTGACACATTTTAAATGTTTTGTTGAATTTTCAACTTTGTTATTTAGTTGTCAAAAGTCTTTTTGTTCAGTAGTACAAGAGTGTGAAGTAGATGTTTTAGAGCATCCCAGATTCTGTGATGAATTCTCACACCTAGTGAAAGGAACTTTTGTTGCAAACTCAAACCTCTGCTGGAGTCTCAAATTCGATTTAATAGATGTTTGACACGACGTAAAAGTCTTTTTCATTGTCAATTCTATTATTTGGTTGTCAAAAGTCTTTTTCTTCAGTTTAGCAAGAATGTGAAGTAGATGTTTTTGAGCATCCCAGATTCTGTGATGAATTCTCACATCTAGTGAAAATACGTTTTGTTGCAAATTCAACCGTCTGCTGGAGTGTCAATTTGATTTAAACCATGTTTGACACGTTTTAAATGTTTTGTTGAATTTTCAATTTTGTTATTTAGTTGTAAAAAGTCTTTTTGTTCAGTAGTACAAGAGTGTGAAGTAGATGTTTTTGAGCATCCCAGATTCTGTGATGAATTCTCACATCTAGTGAAAGGATGTTTTGTTGCAAATTCAAACCTCTGCTGGACTCTCGAATTCGATTTAATAGATGTTTGACACGATTTAAACATCTTTTTCATTGTCAATTTTATCATTTGGTTGTGAAAAGTCTTTTTGTTCAATTTCACAAGAGTGTGAAGTAGATGTTCTTGAGCATCCCAGATTCTGTGATGAATTCTCACATCTAGTGAAAGGAACTTTTGTTGCAAATTCAAACCTCTGCTGGAGTCTCAAATTCAATTTAATAGATGTTTAACACGATTTAAACGTCTTTTTCATTGTCAATTCTATTATTTGGTTGTCAAAAGTCTTTTTCTTCACTTTAGCAAGAATATGAAGTAGATGTTTTTGAGCATCCCAGATTCTGTGATGATTTCTCATATCTAGTGAAAATACGTTTTGTTGCAAATTCAACCGTCTGCTGGAGTGTCAATTCGAGTTAAACCATGTTTGACACGTTTTAAATGATTTGTTGAAGTTTCAACTTTGTTATTTTGTTGTCAAAAGTTTTTTTGTTCAGTAGTACAAGAGTGTGAAGTAGATGTTTTTGAGCATGCCAGATTCTGTGATGAATTCTCACATGTAGTGAAAATACGTTTTGTTGCAAATTCAACCGTCTGCTGGAGTGTCAGTTCGATTTAAACCATGGTTGACACGTTTTAAATGTTTTGTTGAATTTTCAACTCTGTTATTTAGTTGTCAAAAGTTTTTTTGTTCAGTAGTACAAGAGTGTGAAGTAGATGTTTTTGAGCATCCCAGATTCTGTGATGAATTCTCACATCTAGTGAAAGGATGTTTTGTTGCAAATTCAAACCGCTGCTGGAGTCTCGAATTCGATTTTATAGATGTTTGACACGATTTAAACGTCTTTTTCATTGTCAATTTTATTATTTGTTGTGAAAAGTCTTTTTGTTCAGTAGTACAAGAGTGTGAAGTAGATGTTTTTGAGAATACCAGATTCTGTGATGAATTCTCACATCTAATGAAAGCATGTTTTGTTGCAAATTCAACCGTCTGCTGGAGTGTCAATTCGATTTAAACCATGTTTGACACGTTTTAAATGTTTTGTTGAATTTTCAACTTTGTTATTTTGTTGTCAAAAGTCTTTTTGTTCAGTAGTACAAGAGTGTGAAGTAGATGTTTTGAGCATCCCATATTCTGTGATGAATTCTAACATCTAGTGAAAATACGTTTTGTTTCAAATTCAACCCTCTGCTGGAGTCTCACTTCGATTTAGTATATGTTTTAAATGATTTAAAGGTTTTGCTGCGTTGTCAAATTTATTTTTTAGTTGTGAAAAGTCTTTTTGTTCAGTTTAACAAGAGTGTGAAGTAGATGTTTATGAGCATCCCAGATTTTGTGATGAATTCTCACATCTAGTGAAAGGAACTTTTGTTGCAAATTCAAACCTCTGCTGGAGTTTTAAATTCGATTTAATAGATGTTTGACACTATTTAAACGTCTTTTTCATTGTCAATTTTATTATTTGGTTGTGAAAAGTCTTTTTGTTCAATTTCACAAGAGTGTGAAGTAGAACTTTTTGAGCATCCCAGATTCTGTGATGAATTCTCACATCTAGTGAAAGGAACTTTTGTTGCAATTTCAAACCTCTGCTGGAGTCTCAAATTCGATTTAATAGATGTTTGACACGATTTAAACGTCTTTTTCATTGTCAATTCTATTATTTGGTTGTCAAAAGTGTTTTTCTTCAGTTTAGCAAGAGTGTGAAGTAGATGTTTTTGAGCATCCCAGATTCTGTGATGAATTCTCACATCTAGTGAAAATACGTTTTGTTGCAAATTCAACAGTCTGCTGGAGTGTCAATTTGATTTAAACCATGTTTGACACGTTTTAAATGTTTTGTTTAATTTTCAACTTTTTTATTTAGTTGTCAAAAGTTTTTTTGTTCAGTAGTACAAGAGTGTGAAGTAGATGTTTTTGAGCATCCCAGATTCTGTGATGAATTCTCACATCTAGTGAAAGGATGTTTTGTTGCAAATTCAAACCTCTGCTGGAGTCTCGAATTCGATTTAATAGATGTTTGACACGATTTAAACATCTTTTTCATTGTCAATTTTATCATTTGGTTGTGAAAAGTCTTTTTGTTCAATTTCACAAGAGTGTGAAGTAGATGTTCTTGAGCATCCCAGATTCTGTGATGAATTCTCACATCTAGTGAAAGGAACTTTTGTTGCAAATTCAAACCTCTGCTGGAGTCTCAAATTCAATTTAATAGATGTTTGACACGATTTAAACGTCTTTTTCATTGTCAATTCTATTATTTGGTTGTCAAAAGTCTTTTTCTTCAGTTTAGCAAGAATATGAAGTAGATGTTTTTGAGCATCCCAGATTCTGTGATGATTTCTCACATCTAGTGAAAATACGTTTTGTTGCAAATTCAACCGTCTGCTGGAGTGTCAATTCGAGTTAAACCATGTTTGACACGTTTTAAATGTTTTGTTGAAGTTTCAACTTTGTTATTTTGTTGTCAAAAGTTCTTTTGTTCAGTAGTACAAGAGTGTGAAGTAGATGTTTTTGAGCATCCCAGATTCTGTGATGAATTCTCACATCTAGTGAAAGGATGTTTTGTTGCAAATTCAAACCTCTGCTGGAGTCTCACTTTTATTTTATAATTGTTTGACAGGATGTAAACATTTTGCTGCGTTGTCAATTATATTTTTTAATTGTGAAAAGTCTTTTTGTTCAATTTCACAAGAGTGTGAAGTAGATGTTTTTGAGTATCCCAGATTCTGTGATGAATTCTCACATCTAGTGAAAGGAACTTTTGTTGCAAATTCAAACCTCTGCTGGAGTCTCAAATTCGATTTAATAGATGTTTGACACGATTTAAACGTCTTTTTCATTGTCAATTCTATTATTTAATAGTAAAAAGTCTTTTTCTTCAGTTTAGCAAGAGTGTGAAGTAGATGTTTTTGAGCATCCCAGATTCTGTGATGAATTCTCACATCTAGTGAAAGGAACTTTTGTTGCAAATTCAACCGTCTGCTGGAGTGTCAATTCGATTTAAACCATGTTTGACACGTTTTAAATGTTTTGTTGAATTTTCAGCTTTGTTATTTAGTTGTCAAAAGTTTTTTTGTTCAGTAGTACAAGAGTGTGAAGTAGATGTTTTTAAGCATCCCAGATTCTGTTATGAATTCTCACATGTAGTGAAAGGAACTTTTGTTGCAAATTCAAACCTCTGCTGGAGTCTCAAATTCGATTTAATAGATGTTTGACAATTAATAAAATTGCAAATCAACAACAATGCTGTCAACGCTGAGGAAATAAAAGAACTAAAAAACACGAGAAACAAAATAATGCGAAGCATCAAAAATAAACTGAAAGCAATAAGAGAAAAGAATATTGACAACATCATTAATGAAATAAACGAAGCAGGCAGTGCTGTAAAATTCTTTAAAGCAGTTAAGAAACTCAGACAACCGCAGAAAACCAGTAGCAGCAACGTAACGATCCATGATGAGAATGGTAAGAACATAGTGAATGAAAGTGAAAAATATAGCGCTGTGAAGGAGCATTTTAGGAAGCAATTCTATAATGAAAATGAAATCGAGGTCGAGCCATTCCAAGGCGAAGCAAGACCATTAAATCAGAAAATAACAAAAGATGAAGTCAGTAGAGCCGCAATGAAAATGAGTAACAATAAAGCAGCTGGAGAAGATGGCATAGCGAACGAGATGATAAAATATGGCCCCGAAGAACTACACCAAGAGATAGCAAATATACTGAATGAAATATTCGAAACCCATAAAAATGAACTTAACACAGGTGAATCAGTCCTTCTACCAATACCAAAGCCAAACAAACAGAAGGGTCCTTTGAAGAACTTACGACCAATTAATTTGCTAAATACAATAAGGAAACTACTATCGAATATAACACTTGGCAGGATACAGGAAAAAGTTGACACTTATATATCTCCCAGTCAATCAGCCTACAGGAGAGGTCGATCTACATCTGATGCTGTTTGGACGCATAGATTTATAGCTGCCAAAGCGCAATTATATAAAGATCTACAGGTTAATATCATTGGAATCGATATGAGCAGTGCCTTTGATACCATACAACGAAAGCCTTTGATGAACATTCTTGAAACAATTCTAAACGAAGACGAACAAAGGATGAGTCGAATATTATTGAGTAACACATCAATCTCGATAAAGTTTGGAAAACATAGGAGAGAAAATGTGAAGACAAATATAGGATCCCCACAAGGCGATGGAATTTCGGGAATATTTTTCAACATAGCTCTAGAGAATGCTTTGCGAACATTACGAGTAGATTTGAATGAAAAAAACCAAGTAGAAAGATCAAGCTTACCAACAGAAATAATTTACGCTGACGATAGTGATTTCTTAAGTGAAGACAACTCCCGCTCTGAAGTATTGAAAGAAATTGTAAAAGACTGCTTTGGAAGATTTAACCTGAAAGTAAATGAAGAAAAAACAGAAGAAACTGCTATCAAACGAGAACAAGGTAAAGCAGAAAAGTGGAGATGGACAAAAAAACTAGGAAGTTTACTTGGTGATTACCAAGATATGAAAAGGCGGGAGCAACTCTCAATTATAGCCCAAGCATCGGCAAAGAAATTATGGATGAACAAGAAAGTCAATATTCAAACGAAACTAAAGATCTACAAATCAATCGTAAAGCCAGTACTAACTTACAATTTTGCAACACTAGCACTCACAAAAAATGAAAGTAAAGAACTAGACTGCATCCATCGAAAACAACTTCGTCAAGTATGGAATGATAAGAGAATACACAACAAGCAACTATACGAGAAGAGCAGAGAAAAACCACTGAGCGCTGAAATGAAGGAAGCAAGATGGAGAACATTTGGTCATATATTGCGATTACCAACAAGCACACCATGTCAACAGTCGATGAATTACTACTTTGAATGTCCACCTAAAGCAAAGAAATTCCGTGGAAGGAAAAGGATCACCCTGCCTGTATTGCTTGACAACGACATCGTAGAAGCAGCAAAATACCATCAACGGTTGCAAATAAGACAGTTTAAGACCAGAAAAGACCTTGACATCTTGAGACATCTCGCGGACGATCGTAATGGATGGAAAAACTTGACTAATTTAATTGTAGTGTCGAGCAAGGTGAACAATGATACAGTTGTGAGCCGAATGCGCAGTGAGAGAGAGAGAGAGATGTTTGACACGATTTAAACGTCTTTTTCATTGTCAATTCTATTATTTGGTTGTCAAAAGTCTTTCTCTTCAGTTTAGCAAGAGTGTTAAGTAGATGTTTTTGAGCATCCCAGATTCTGTGATGAATTCTCACATCTAGTGAAAGGAACTTTTGTTGCAAATTCAACCGTCTGCTAGAGTGTCAATTCGATTTAAACCATGTTTGACACGTTTTAAATGTTTTGTTGAAGTTTCAACTTTGTTATTTAGTTGTCAAAAGTTTTTTTGTTCAGAAGTACAAGAGTGTGAAGTAGATGTTTTTGAGCATCCCAGATACTGTGATGAATTCTCACATCTAGTGAAAGGATGTTTTGTTGCAAATTCAAACCTCTGCTGGAGTCTCGAATTCGATTTAATAGATGTTTGACACGATTTAAACGTCTTTTTCATTGTCAATTTTATTATTTGGTTGTGAAAAGTCTTTGTGTTCAATTTCACAAGAGTGTGAAGTAGATGTTTTTGAGCATCCCAGATTCCGTGATGAATTCTCACATCTAGTGAAAGGAACTTTTGTTGCAAATTCAAACCTCTGCTGGAGTCTCAAATTCGATTTAATAGATGTTTGACACGATTTAAACGTCTTTTTCATTGTCAATTTTATTATTTGGTTGTGAAAAGTCTTTGTGTTCAATTTCACAAGAGTGTGAAGTAGATGTTTTTGAGCATCCCAGATTCCGTGATGAATTCTCACATCTAGTGAAAGGAACTTTTGTTGCAAATTCCAACCTCTGCTGGAGTCTCAAATTCGATTTGATAGATGTTTGACACGATTTAAACGTCTTTTTCATTGTCAATTTTATTATTTGGTTGTGAAAAGTCTTTTTGTTCAATTTCACAAGAGTGTGAAGTAGATGTTTTTGAGCATCCCAGATTCTGTGATGAATTCTCACATCTAGTGAAAGGAACTTTTGTTGCAAATTGAAACCTCTGCTGGAGTCTCAAATTCGATTTAATAGATGTTTGACACGATTTAAACATCTTTTTCATTGTCAATTCTATTATTTGGTTGTCAAAAGTGTTTTTCTTCAGTTTAGCAAGAGTGTGAAGTAGATGTTTTTGAGCATCCCAGATTCTGTGATGAATTCTCACATCTAGTGAAAATACGTTTTGTTGCAAATTCAACCGTCTGCTGGAGTGTCAGTTCGATTAAAACCATGTTTGACACGTTTTAAAAGTTTTGTTGAAGTTTCAACTTTTTTATTTAGTTGTCAAAAGTTTTTTTGTTCAGTAGTACAAGAGTGTGAAGTAGATGTTTTTGAGCATCCCAGATTCTGTGATGAATTCTCACATCTAGTGAAAGGATGTTTTGTTGCAAATTCAAACCTCTGCTGGCGTCTCGAATTCAATTTAATAGATGTTTGACACGATTTAAACGTCTTTCTCATTGTCAATTTTATCATTTGGTTGTGAAAAGTCTTTTTGTTCAATTTCATAAGAGTGTGAAGTAGATGTTTTTGAGCATCCCAGATTCTGTGATGAATTCTCACATCTAGTGAAAGGAACTTTTGTTGCAAATTCAAACCTCTGCTGGAGCCTCAAATTCGATTTAATAGATGTTTGACACGATTTAAGCGTCGTTTTCATTGTCAATTCTATTATTTAATAGTAAAAGGTCTTTTTCTTCAGTTTAGCAAGAGTGTGAAGTAGATGTTTTTGAGCATCCAAGATTCTGTGATGAATTCTCACATCTAGTGAAAGGAATTTTTTTGTTGCAAATTCAACCGTCTGCTGGAGTGTCAATTCGATTTAAACCATGTTTGACACGTCTTAAATGTTTTGTTGAATTTTCAACTTTGTTACTTAGTTGTCAAAAGTCTTTTTGTTCAGTAGTACAAGAGTGTGAAGTAGATGTTTTTGAGTATCCAAGATTCTATGATGAATTCTCACATCTAGTTAAAATACGTTTTGTTGCAAATTCAACCGTCTGCTGGAGTGTCAATTCGATTTAAACGATGTTTGACACGTTTTAAATGTTTTGTTGAATTTTCAACTTTGTTATTTAGTTGTCAAAAGTCTTTTTATTCAGTAGTACAAGAGTGTGAAGTAGATGTTTTTGAATATCCCAGATTCTGTGATGAATTCTCACATCTATTTAATGGATGTTTTGTTGCAAATTCAAACCTCTGCTGGAGTCTCACTTTTATTTTATAGATGTTTGACACGATGTAAAGATTTTGCTGCGTTCTCAATTATATTTTTTAATTGTGAAAAGTCTTTTTGTTCAATTTCACAAGAGTGTGAAGTAGATGTTTTTGAGCATCCCAGATTCTGTGATGAATTCTCACATCTAGTGAAAGGAACTTTTGTTGCAAATTAAACCGTCTGCTGGAGTGTCAATTTCATTTAAACCATGTTTGACACGTTTTAAATGTTTTGTTGAGTTTTCAACTTTGTTATTTAGATGTCAAACGTCTTTTTGTTCAGTAGTACAAGGGTGTGAAGTAGATGTTTTTGAGCCTCCTAGATTCTGTGATGAATTCTCACATCTAGTGAAAATACGTTTTGTTGCAAATTCAACCGTCTGCTGGAGTGTCAATTTGATTTAAACCATGTTTGACACGTTTTAAAAGTTTTGTTGAGTTTTCAACTTTGTTATTTAGATGTCAAAAGTCTTTTTGTTCAGTAGTACAAGAGTGTGAAGTAGATGTTTTTGAGCATCCCAGATTCTGTGATGAATTCTCACATCTAGTGAAAGGATGTTTTGTTGCAAATTCCAACCTCTGCTGGAGTCTCAAATTCGATTTAATAGATGTTTGACACGATTTAAACGTCTTTTTCATTGTCAATTTTATTATTTGGTTGTGAAAAGTCTTTTTGTTCAATTTCACAAGAGTGTGAAGTAGATGTTTTTGAGCATCCCAGATTCTGTGATGAATTCTCACATCTAGTGAAAGGAACTTTTGTTGCAAATTCAACCGTCTGCTGGAGTGTCAATTCGATTTAAACCATGATTGACACGTTTTAAATGTTTTGTTTAAATTTCAACTTTGTTATTTAGTTGTCAAAAGTTTTTTTGTTCAGTAGTACAAGAGTGTGAAGTAGATGTTTTTGAGCATCCCAGATTCTGTGATGAATTCTCACATCTAGTGAAAGGATGTTTTGTTGGAAATTCAAACCTCTGCTGGGGTCTCGAATTCGATTTAATAGATGTTTGACACGATTTAAACGTCTTGTTCATTGTCAATGTTATTATTTGGTTGTGAAAAGTCTTTTTGTTTAATTTCAAAAGAGTGTGAAGTAGATGTTTTTGAGCATCCCAGATTCTGTGATGAATTCTCACATCTAGTGAAAGAAACTTTTGTTGCAAATTCAAACCTCTGCTGGAGTCTCAAATTCGATTTAATAGATGTTTGACACGATTTAAACGTCTTTTTCATTGTCAATTCTATTATTTGGTTGTCAAAAGTCTTTTCCTTCAGTTTAGCAAGAGTCTGAAGTAGATGTTTTTGAGCATCCCAGATTCTGTGATGAATTCTCACATCTAGTGAAAGAAACTTTTGTTGCAAATTCAAACCTCTGCTGGAGTCTCAAATTCGATTTAATAGATGTTTGACACGATTTAAGCGTCTTTTTCATTGTCAATTCTATTATTTGGTTTACAAAAGTCTTTTTCTTCAGTCTAGCAAGAGTGTGAAGTAGATGTTTTTGAGCATCCCAGATTCTGTGATGAATTCTCACATCTAGTGAAAGGAACTTTTGTTGCAAATTCAACCGTCTGCTGGAGTGTCAATTCGATTTAAACCATGATTGACACGTTTTAAATGTTTTGTTTAAATTTCAACTTTGTTATTTAGTTGTCAAAAGTTTTTTTGTTCAGTAGTACAAGAGTGTGAAGTAGATGTTTTTGAGTATCCCAGATTCTGTGATGAATTCTCACATCTAGTGAAAGGATGTTTTGTTGCAAATTCAAACCTCTGCTGGAGTCTCGAATTCGATTTTATAGATGTTTGACACGATTTAAACGTCTTTTTCATTGTCAATTTTATTATTTGGTTGTGAAAAGCCTTTTTTTTCAATTTCACAAGAGTGTGAAGTAGATGTTTTTGAGCATCCCAGATTCTTTGATGAATTCTCACATCTAGTGAAAGGAACTTTTGTTGCAAATTCAAACCTCTGCTGGAGTCTCAAATTCGATTTAATAGATGTTTGACACGATTTAAGCGTCTTTTTCATTGTCAATTCTATTATTTGGTAGTCAAAAGTCTTTTTCTTCAGTTTAGCAAGAGTGTGAAGTAGATGTTTTTGAGCATCCAAGATTCTGTGATGAATTCTCACATCTAGTGAAAGGAACATTTGTTGCAAATTCAACCGTCTGCTGGAGTGACAATTCGATTTAAACCATGTTTGACACATTTTGAATGTTTTGTTGAATTTTCAACTTAGTTTTTTAGTTGTCAAAAGTCTTTTTGTTCAGTAGTACAAGAGTGTGAAGTAGATGTTTTTGAGTATCCAAGATTCTGTGATGAATGCTCACATCTATTGAAAGGATGTTTTCTTAAAAATTCAAACCTCTGCTGGAGTCTCACTTTTATTTTATAGATGTTTGACACGATGTAAACATTTTGCTGCGTTGTCAATTATATTTTTTGATTGTGAAAAGTCTTTTTGTTCAATTTCACAAGAGTGTGAAGTAGATGTTTTTGAGAATCCGAGATTCTGTGATGAATTCTCACATCTAGTGAAAGGAACTTTTGTTGCAAACTCAAACCTCTGCTGGAGTCTCAAATTCGATTTAATAGCTGTTTGACACGATTTAAACGTCTTTTTCATTGTCAATTCTATTATTTGGTTGTCAAAAGTCTTTTTCTTCAGTCTAGCAAGAGTGTGAAGTAGATGTTTTTGAGCATCCCAGATTCTGTGATGAATTCTCACATCTAGTGAAAGGAACTTTTGTTGCAAATTCAACCGTCTGCTGGAGTGTCAATTCGATTTAAACCATGATTGACACGTTTTAAATGTTTTGTTTAAATTTCAACTTTGTTATTTAGTTGTCAAAAGTTTTTTTGTTCAGTAGTACAAGAGTGTGAAGTAGATGTTTTTGAGTATCCCAGATTCTGTGATGAATTCTCACATCTAGTGAAAGGATGTTTTGTTGCAAATTCAAACCTCTGCTGGAGTCTCGAATTCGATTTTATAGATGTTTGACACGATTTAAACGTCTTTTTCATTGTCAATTTTATTATTTGGTTGTGAAAAGCCTTTTTTTTCAATTTCACAAGAGTGTGAAGTAGATGTTTTTGAGCATCCCAGATTCTGTGATGAATTCTCACATCTAGTGAAAGGAACTTTTGTTGCAAATTCAAACCTCTGCTGGAGTCTCAAATTCGATTTAATAGATGTTTGACACGATTTAAGCGTCTTTTTCATTGTCAATTCTATTATTTGGTAGTCAAAAGTCTTTTTCTTCAGTTTAGCAAGAGTGTGAAGTAGATGTTTTTGAGCATCCAAGATTCTGTGATGAATTCTCACATCTAGTGAAAGGAACATTTGTTGCAAATTCAACCGTCTGCTGGAGTGACAATTCGATTTAAACCATGTTTGACACATTTTGAATGTTTTGTTGAATTTTCAACTTAGTTTTTTAGTTGTCAAAAGTCTTTTTGTTCAGTAGTACAAGAGTGTGAAGTAGATGTTTTTGAGTATCCAAGATTCTGTGATGAATGCTCACATCTATTGAAAGGATGTTTTGTTAAAAATTCAAACCTCTGCTGGAGTCTCACTTTTATTTTATAGATATTTGACACGATGTAAACATTTTGCTGCGTTGTCAATTATAGTTTTTGATTGTGAAAAGTCTTTTTGTTCAATTTCACAAGAGTGTGAAGTAGATGTTTTTGAGCATCCCAGATTCTGTGATGAATTCTCACATCTAGTGAAAGGAACTTTGTTGCAAACTCAAACCTCTGCTGGAGTCTCAAATTCGATTTAATAGATGTTTGACACGATTTAAACGTCTTTTTCATTGTCAATTCTATTATTTGGTTGTCAAAAGTCTTTTTCTTCAGTTTAGCAAGAGTGTGAAGTAGATGTTTTTGAGCATCCCAGATTCTGTGATGAATCCTCACATCTAGTGAAAGGAACTTTTGTTGCAAATTCAACCGTCTGCTGGAGTGTCAATTCGATTTAAACCAAGTTTGACACGTTTTAAATGTTTTGTTGAATTTTCAACTTTGTTATTTAGTTGTCAAATGTCTTTTTGTTCAGTAGTACAAGAGTGTGAAGTAGATGTTTTTGAGTATCCCAGATTCTGTGATGAAATCTCACATCTAGTGAAAAGATGTTTTGTTGCAAATTCAAACCTCTGCTGGAGTCTCGAATTCGATTTAATAGATGTTTGACACGATGTAAACATTTTGCTGCGTTGTCAATTATATTTTTTGATTGTGAAAAGTCTTTTTGTTCAATTTCACAAGAGTGTGAAGTAGATGTTTTTGAGCATCCCAGATTCTGTGATGAATTCTCACATCTAGTGAAAGGAACTTTTGTTGCAAACTCAAACCTCTGCTGGAGTCTCAAATTCGATTTAATAGATGTTTGACACGATTTAAACGTCTTTTTTATTGTCAATTCTATTATTTGGTTGTCAAAAGTCTTTTTCTTCAGTCTAGCAAGAGTGTGAAGTAGATGTTTTTGAGCATCCCAGATTCTGTGATGAATTCTCACATCTAGTGAAAGGAACTTTTGTTGCAAATTCAACCGTCTCCTGGAGTGTCAATTCCATTTAAACCATGTTTGACACGTTTTAAATGTTTTGTTGAATTTTCAACTTTGTTATTTAGTTGTCAAAAGTCTTTTTGTTCAGTAGTACAAGAGTGTGAAGTAGATGTTTTTGAGTATCCCAGATTCTGTGATGAATTCTCACATCTAGTGAAAAGATGTTTTGTTGCAAATTCAAATCTCTGCTGGAGTCTCGAATTCGATTTAATAGATGTTTGACACGATGAAAACATTTTGCTGCGTTGTCAATTATATTTTGTGATTGTGAAAAGTCTTTTTGTTCAATTTCACAAGAGTGTGAAGTAGATGTTTTTGAGCATCCCAGATTCTGTGATGAATTCTCACATCTAGTGAAAGGAACTTTTGTTGCAAACTCAAACCTCTGCTGGAGTCTCAAATTCGATTTAATAGATGTTTGACACGATTTAAACGTCTTTTTTATTGTCAATTCTATTATTTGGTTGTCAAAAGTCTTTTTCTTCAGTCTAGCAATAGTGTGAAGTAGATGTTTTTGAGCATCCCAGATTCTGTGATGAATTCTCACATCTAGTGAAAGGAACTTTTGTTGCAAATTCAAACCTCTTTTGGAGTCTCAAATTCGATTCAATAGATGTTTGACACGATTTAAACGTCTTTTTCATTGTCAATTCTATTATTTGGTTGTCAAAAGTCTTTTTCTTCAGTTTAGCAAGAGTCTGAAGTAGATGTTTTTGAGCATCCCAGATTCTGTGATGAATTCTCACATCTAGTGAAAGGAACTTTTGTTGCAAATTCAACCGTCTGCTGGAGTGTCAAATCGACTTAAACCATGTTTGACACGTTTTAAATGTTTTCGTGAAGTTTCAGCTTTGTTATTTAGTTGTCATAAGTTTTTTTGTTCAGTAGTACAAGAGTGTGAAGTAGATGTTTTGAGCATCCCAGATTCTGCGATGAATTCTCACATCTAGTGAAAGGATGTTTTGCTGCAAATTCAAACCTCTGCTGGAGTCTCGAATTCGATTTAATAGATGTTTGAAACGATTTAAACGTCTTTTTCATTGTCAATTTTATTATTTGGTTGTGAAAAGTCTTTTTTTCAATTTCACAAGAGTGTGAAGTAGATGTTTTTGAGCATCCCAGATTCTGTGATGAATTCTCACATCTAGTGAAAGGAACTTTTCTTGCAAATTCAAACCTCTGCTGGAGTCTCACTTACACGATGTAAACATTTTGCTGCGTTGTCAATTATAGTTTTTGATTGTGAAAAGTCTTTTTGTTCAATTTCACAAGAGTGTGAAGTAGATGTTTTTGAGCTTCCCAGATTCTGTGATGAATTCTCACATCTAGTGAAAGGAACTTTGTTGCAAACTCAAACCTCTGCTGGAGTCTCAAATTCGATTTAATAGATGTTTGACACGATTTAAACGTCTTTTTCATTGTCAATTCTATTATTTGGTTGTCAAATGTCTTTTTCTTCAGTTTAGCAAGAGTGTGAAGTAGATGTTTTTGAGCATCCCAGATTCTGTGATGAATTCTCACATCTAGTAAAAGGAACTTTTGTTGCAAATTCAACCGTCTGCTGGAGTGACAATTCGATTGAAACCATGTTTGACACATTTTAAATGTTTTGTTGAATTTTCAACTTTGTTATTTGGTTGTCAAAAGTCTTTTTGTTCAGTAGTACAAGAGTGTGAAGTAGATGTTTTTGAGTATCCAAGATTCTGTGATGAATTCTCACATCTATTGAAAGGATGTTTTGTTAAAAATTCAAACCTCTGCTGGAGTCTCACTTTTATTTTATAGATATTTGACACGATGTAAACATTTTGCTGCGTTGTCAATTATAGTTTTTGATTGTGAAAAGTCTTTTTGTTCAATTTCACAAGAGTGTGAAGTAGATGTTTTTGAGCATCCCAGATTCTGTGATGAATTCTCACATCTAGTGAAAGGATGTTTTGTTGCAAATTCAAACCTCTGCTGGAGTCTTACTTTTATTTTATAGATGTTTGACACGATGTAAACATTTTGCTGCGTTGTCAATTATATTTTTTGATTGTGAAAAGACTTTTTGTTCAATTTCACAAGAGTGTGAAGTAGATGTTTTTGAGCATCCCAGATTCTGTGATGAATTCTCACATCTAGTAAAAGGAACTTTTGTTGCAAACTCAAACCTCTGCTGGAGTCTCAAATTCGATTTAATAGATGTTTGACACGATTTAAACGTCTTTTTCATTGTCAATTCTATTACTTGCTTGTCAAAAGTCTTTTTCTTCAGTCTAGCAAGAGTGTGAAGTAGATGTTTTTGAGCATCCAAGATTCTGTGATGAATTCTCACATCTAGTGAAAGGAACTTTCGTTGCAAATTCAACCGTCTGCTGGAGTGTCAATTCGATTTAAACCATGTTTGACACGTTTTAAATGTTTTGTTGAATTTTCAACTTTGTTATTTAGTTGTCAAAAGTCTTTTTGTTCAGCATTACAAGAGTGTGAAGTAGATGTTTTTGAGCATCCCAGATTCTGTGATGAATTCTCACATCTAGTGAAAGGATGTTTTGTTGCAAATTCAAACCTCTGCTGGAGTGTCAAATTCGATTTAATAGATGTTTGACACGATTTAAACGTCTTGTTCATTGTCAATTTTATTATTTGGTTGTGAAAAGTCTTTTTGTTTAATTTCAAAAGAGTGTGAAGTAGATGTTTTTGAGCATCCCAGATTCTGTGATGAATTCTCACATCTAGTGAAAGGAACTTTTGTTGCAAATTCAAACCTCTGCTGGAGTCTCAAATTCGATTTAATAGATGTTTGACACGATTTAAACGTCTTTTTCATTGTCAATTCTATTATTTGGTTGGCAAAAGTCTTTTTCTTCAGTTTAGCAAGAGTCTGAAGTAGATGTTTTTGAGCATCCCAGATTCTGTGATGAATTCTCACATCTAGTGAAAGGAATTTTTGTTGCAAATTCAACCGTCTGCTGGAGTGTCAGTTCGATTTAAACCATGTTTGACACGTTTTAAATGTTTTGTTGAATTTTCAACTTTGTTTTTTAGTTGTCAAAGGTTGTTTTGTTCAGTAGTACAAGAGGGTGAAGTAGATGTTTTTGTGCATCCCAGATTCTATGATGAATTCTCACATCTAGTGAAAATACGTTTTGTTGCAAATTCAACCGTCTGCTGGAGTGTCAGTTCGATTTAAACCATGTTTGACACGTTTTAAATGTTTTGTTGAATTTTCAACTTTGTTTTTTAGTTGTCAAAAGTTTTTTTGTTCAGTAGTACAAGAGTGTGAAGTAGATGTTTTTGAGCATCCCAGATTCTGTGATGAATTCTCACATCTAGTGAAGGGATGTTTTGTTGCAAATTCAAACCTCTGCTGGAGTGTCGAATTCGATTTAATAGATGTTTGACACGATTTAAACGTCTTGTTCATTGTCAATTTTATTATTTGGTTGTGAAAAGTCTTTTTGTTTAATTTTAAAAGAGTGTGAAGTAGATGTTTTTGAGCATCCCAGATTCTGTGATGAATTCTCACATCTAGTGAAAGGAAGTTTTGTTGCAAATTCAAACCTCTGCTGGAGTCTCAAATTCGATTTAATAGATGTTTGACACGATTTAAACGTCTTTTTCATTGTCAATTCTATTATTTGGTTGTCAAAAGTCTTTTTCTTCAGTTTAGCAAGAGTCTGAAGTAGATGTTTTTGAGCATCCCAGATTCTGTGATGAATTCTCACATCTAGTGAAAGGAACTTTTGTTGCAAATTCAACCGTCTGCTGGAGTGTCAATTCGATTTAAACCATGTTTGAAACGTTTTAAATGTTTTGTTGAAGTTTCAACTTTGTTATTTAGTTGTCAAAAGTTGTTTTGTTCAGTAGTACAAGAGTGTGAAGTAGATGTTTTTGAGCATCCCAGATTCTGTGATGAATTCTCACATCTAGTGAAAGGATGTTTTGTTGCTTATTCGAACCTCTTCTCGAGTTTCACTTCTATTTAATAGATGTTTTACACGATTTAAACATTTTGCTGCGTTGTCAAATTTATTTTTTTGTTGTCAAAAGTCTTTTTGTTCAATTTCACAAGAGTGTGAAGTAGATGTTTTTGAGCATCCCTGATTCTGTGATGAATTCTCACATCTAGTGAAAGGATGTTTTGTTGCAAATTCAAACCTCTGCTGGAGTCTCACTTTTATTTTATAGATGTTTGACACGATGTAAACATTTTGCTGCGTTGTCAATTATATTTTCTAATTGTGAAAATTCTTTTTGTTTAATTTCACAAGAGTGTGAAGTAGATGTTTTTGAGCATCCCAGATTGTGTGATGAATTCTCACATCTAGTGAAAGCAACTTTTGTTGCAAATTCAAACCTCTGCTGGAGTCTCAAATTCGATTTAATAGATGTTTGACACGATTTAAACGTCTTTTTCACTGTCGATTCTATTATTTGGTTGTCAAAAGTCTTTTTCTTCAGTTTAGCAAGAATGTGAAGTAGATGTTTTTGAGCATCCCAGATTCTGTGATGAATTCTCACATCTAGTGAAAATACGTTTTGTTGCAAATTCAACCGTCTGCTGTAGTGTCACTTCTATTTGATAGTTGTTTAACATGATTTAAAGTTTTCCTTTAATTCTAAAATTTATTATATTGTTGTGATAAGTCTTTTTGTTCAGTAGCACAATAGTGTGAAGTAGATGTTTTGAGCATCCAAGATTCTGTGATGAACTCTCACATCTAGTGAAAGGATGTTTTGCTGCAAATTCTAACCTTTGCTGGATTCTCACTTCTATTTAATAGTTGTTTAACATGATTTAAACTTTTTGTTTCATTCTAAAATTTATTATTTAGTTGTGAAAAGTCTTTTTGTTGATTTTCGCAAGAGTGTGAGATAGATGTTTTTGAGCATCCCAGATTCTGTGATGAATTCTCACATCTAGTGAAATTAAGTTTTGTTGCAAATTCAAACCTCTGCTTGATTCTCAAATACGATTTAATAGATGTTTGACACGATTTAAACGTTTTATTCATTGTGTATTTTATCATTTGGTTGTTAAAAGTCTTTTCCTTCAGTAGAACAAGCCTGTGAAGTAGATGTTTTTGAGCATCCCAGATTCTGTGATGAACTCTCACATCTAGTGAAAGGATGTTTTGTTGAAAATTCAAGCCTCTGCTGGAGTCTCAATTCGATTAAAAACATGTTTGAAACGATTCAAATGTTTTGTTGAATCGTCAAATTGATTATTCAGTTGCGAAAAGTCTCTTTGTTAAGTTTCAATAGAGTGTGAAGTAGATGTTTTTGAGTATCCCAGATTCTGTGATGAATTCTCACATCTAGTGAAAGGAAGTTTTGTTGCAAATTCAAACCTCTGTTTGAGTCTCACTTCGATTTAATAGACGTTTGACACGATTTAAACGTTGTGTTGAATTTTCAACTTTGTTATTTAGTTGTGAAATGTCTTTTTCTTCAGTATAACAAGAGTGTGAAGTAGATGTTTTTGAACATCCCAGATTCTGTGATGAATTCTCACATCTAGTTTAAGGATGTTTTGCTGCAAATTCAAAGCTCTGCTCGAGTATCACTTCGATTTGATAGATGTTTTAAATGATTTAAACGTTTTGCTGCGTTGTTATA
This sequence comes from Aurelia sp. 4 Dawson et al 2005, assembly GCA_964019985.1. Classification (NCBI taxonomy): domain Eukaryota; kingdom Metazoa; phylum Cnidaria; class Scyphozoa; order Semaeostomeae; family Ulmaridae; genus Aurelia; species Aurelia sp. 4 Dawson et al 2005. Next base: position 1,757,602 of record OZ026497.1, read on the forward strand.
TTAATTTTTTAGTTGTGAAAAGTCTTTTTGTTCAGTTTCACAAGAGTGAGAAGTAGATGTTTTTATGCATCCCAGATTCTGTGATGAATTCTCACATCTAGTGAAAAGATGTTTTGTTGTAAAATCAACCCTCTGCTCGAGTGTCACTTCGATGGAATAGGTGTTTGAAATAAGTTAAACGTTTTGCTGAGTTGTCAAGTTTATTATGTAGTTCTCAAAGTCTTTTTGTTCAGTTTAGCAAGCATGTGAAGTAGATGTTTTTGAGCATCCCAGATTCTGTGATTAATTCTCACATCTAGTGAAAAGATGTTTTGTTGCAAATTCAAACCTCTGCTTGAGTCTCATTTCGATGGAATTGATGTTTGATAAGATTCGAATATTTTGTTTTATGGTCAAATTTATTGTTTAGTTGTCAGTAATCTTTTTCTCCAGTTTAACAAGAATGTGAGGAGATCTTTTTTTCCATCCCGGAATCTGTGATGAATTCTCACATGTAGTGTATATATGTTTTGTTTAAAATCCAAGTCTCAGCTAGAGTCTTACTTTAATGGAATAGGTGTTTGACACCATTTATATGTTTTATTGAATAGTCAAATTTGCTATTTGGCTGTCAAAATTTTTTCACGTTTAATAGAAAAATTGCATCAGGTTGATGATTTGTTGAAACTGAATACCTTTATAAAGTTCTACTTTGCCTCATATCACGTCCGGAAGTCTGTTCTAAGTCAAATTTGCTAAAATAGAACAGCAAAGTTCAATATTTTCCTGGTCTACATTCGTATTTCGTCAATTTGAAAGAGGATGGTGAAGATATTGTTGTCATTTTGTCTACTAATAATAAGAATGGAGGATATGAAACATGAGTTCTTTTCAAAACTTTTCGTCATTACGATAATGCCATGACTGAGATTCGCTTTGATAGTCTTCAATTCACATGTGCGCATTTCGGAAAAATATTTTCGGCATGGCAATATTTCGGACAGTACCATATTTCGTACAAAAAAATTTTCGGACATGTTTTTGTCGAAAGTGTGTCACAGAAAACTTTTTTTCTGAGTCTGTGTGTCTGTATGTCTGTGATTGCTTTATTGCTTTCCTACGAGGCTGTATCTGAACATGAGGCTATTTGGCCTAGCACTGAATTGACAGAAGTCGAGAGCAACAGAGAACAGTCAACAAGGTTTGCCATGATGTACGAAACTAAAGGAAACACAACAGATGGTTACTATTGACGAATCCAGGTTCCAAATGCAGATGTCTAAATATTTTTTGGAATGAAAATGCGTGTGTATTTAGGAAGCAAAACGTGAAGTTGGTTTCCTGCTTTTTCCTGCTCTTTTATTTATGGTCCATCTCTATCGCCGTCAACCCAGAATTAAGATTTCAGCGGATTTCTAACATCCGGGGTCCGAAGACCTGCATCGAAATGGACGAACTTCTGGTGAAGCACAAGCTTGAAAGTAAAGAGCTTCAAGGTAAACAATTCGCTTCTTAGACCTTTTTATGCTCGAATCAAATTTGTGTACCTATATGCTATTTCAAAATTACGACACAAAAGTTAAGGGGTCGTCCAAAAATCCACCTGTGATCGCTTTGCGGCATTTAGCCGCTAATTTCTCAACCCCCTCACTCCCCCTCCTTAGCGGACTTTATTTATTGTATTTTCTATTCCATCATTCTGATGATGCAAGCTTCCAGTCATCTCCAATTATTGTGGGCCTAAATTGACCGCTCTGCATGATGTTTTGAAGCAACAGCAGCAAAAGCTTGCAATAATCATCGTATACAACGTGTGAAATCGAAAATAAAATATAAGTTTTCTTGATGATCAGTATTCCTCACGTTCCACCAATGATGACTTAGTGGATTTTGATGAAACCCCCTCCACCCTTGGCGGCCCAATACTGCTAAGCGATCACAAGTGGATTTTTGGATGACCCCTGAAGGCAGGAATGCCCTGTACTTCATTATGCTACTCTTTACTGTTAATGGGGGAGTGATGAAACTCAAGATGATTGTTTATATAGGTGAGCCATACAAAGATCTTTGGTTAGCATGCATAAGACAGATGTTAAACTTTTAGCTGATGCCTACAAAAAAATCAATTAGTTTTCATATTTAGCCTACATGGGAAAGTTTGCAGAATGTGTGGAGGATCTCTCCTTCATCCAAATATGGCCTGGGCAGCTGTATTGGTTTCACTAAACAATAGACCGATTTCTCACTTTTGTTTTTTATGTAAAAATTTTGCAGCTAGAACCACAGCACAGATTTAAAATGTGTGGTAGAGAAGTCTTAGCCATCCTAGGCAAACTTTCAATGAAATTATTTGCTGAAGATTTAATAGTCATTGAAATTATGAATTATTAATTTTGTAAATGTTTAAGGATTATGAGAAATATTAATCATATTTGTAGCAAAAATACAAGGGATGAAACATGCAGTTCCAAAAGGAGATAAGAAAAAGAAAAAGCAAGTTGCAATGGAAATTGCAATTCTTGAAGGACAGTTGGAAGAAAGACATCAAGCAGAAATTAAACACCTAAATACAAAGGTAAATCATTTGAAGGATGACTGTAAATTTGCTGCTATCAAAAAAGACCATGAGCTGTTTTGAATGAACAATGCAGCATTTAAATTTCCCTAAACTTATTTGTAAGAAAGCAAATCATTTTAAGAAAGCAAAAAATATGTAGTAGATTTAAGCTTCCATTTTTAAACTATGTTAGCAGCATGCCTGCATGACATGACATCGGCATGAAACTATTAGCGGACACTTGGCCAAATATTGCGGGCAAACCTATTGTTTCATCTCAAAAGTACTGTATCTCTATTGTCTTCAAACAGAGGATCATTCTTCTAGCCAATATTGGGGGCAATTGCATCTCCTCGCTCCCCCTAATTTTCACCAGTACATGAAACCATCTGGCATGTGCTATTGATGATTTTTCTCATCCCATTTACACAATGGTAGCATGATTTCATGTTACTTTGGTAGGGCAATCACTGTAGTGATGTTACATGATTATTTTATTGTACACTGTGCATAACACATGGACAAAATGAACACATGGCAAACAAAAATCCAAATCGCAATTTGAAAGTGAACTCAAAGCAATGAAGACATGATCAAAAATTTTTATTGAAACCAACAAGCAAAGAAGGTTACAAAAAAGCAAGAGCATGATGATACCAGCAAAGAAAAAGGCCCATACTAATGAAGACAAGGACTAGGCTGCTTTGTTCATGTGGTTTGACATGGAGATTGAGTTGCTCCTTCATGTTATTCATCCCTTCAGCTCAGACAGGCATGCTTTCTTAGCTGGAGGACGGATATTTTTAACCCCAAACAAAACATGACATTAAATCATGGCTCATTTACACACTGTCATTATCATGCCAGCATGGCAGGGGCGGATTTAGGGGGTGCAGTTGGGGGCAACTGCCCCCCTTCTTAATAATAATAATAATAATAATAATAATAATAATAATAATAATAATAATAATAATAATGATAATAATAATAATATGATAATAATAATAATGATAATAATAATAATAATAATAATAATAATAATAATAATAATAATAATAAATGATATATTGAATAAGGGAATAATATATTGAATAAGGGAATACAAGGCTTGCAGCCTATAAAACCCTAAAAATTGTACTTGCGTTCACAGTGGAAACTATCATAAAATTTTTCAAAATGCAAAACTGTCGTACAGTTGACAATCTCTTCGGGTAACGCATTCCACGATTCTACGATTCTTTGTGAAAAAAAGCTTCATCTTACGTTCAGGCGACTTCTTTGCTTAAACAGCTTGAGCTCATGCCCTCTTGTATTGTTTGTGCTTAACTTGAAGAAAGTTGTATAGTTCAAGTCGACGATGCCTTTCATGATTTTAAAAACCATTATCATGTCTCCTCTCTTTCGTCTATATGCAAGAGTTGGGAGATCAAGGGCAATGAGGCGTTCTTTGTAACTCAAGTTTCTCAATGACGGTACTAATTTCGTAGCTCTTCTTTGGACGCTTTCAAGCGAGCGAATGTCTTTAACGAGGCTTGGGCTCCATACGGCGCTGGCAGATTCTAGTAAGGGTCTAACTAAAGCTTTGTACAGTATGTTGAATGTTTCAAGACTAAGATACTTGATCGTTCTCTTTATCGAAGCTAGGACGCCATTCAATTTTTTTATACAATTCGCGATTTGTTTTTGAAATTTTAGTTTGGTATCAATGATAACTCCTAGGTCTTTTGTCTCTTCCGATTCTTTTATTTCGATTTGTCGATTGGCTTTTTGGTCAATAATATAGTAAATATTTGAGTCTATTCCCTCTCCATTCTTACAGCTTACCTGCAATTTTGAACACATTTGTGCATTCAGAGGCAATTGCCACTGACTTGACCAGTTTTCGATTCGATTTATGTCATCCTGAACAGGTTGGCTGCTGCCTGAATTTTTTTGGTATAGTTTCAAGTCGTCGGCAAATATCTTCACAGAACTGCTTTCAATGCAATCGGGTAAGTCGTTTATATAAATAAGAAACAGTAAGGGCCCAAGGACGCTACCTTGCGGAACTCCACTCAAAACATTTGTCCCCAAAGACTTATAGCCATTCAACACCACTCTCTGTTTTCTGTCACGGAGAAAAGTAGCAATCCATTGAAGTACCTTTCCACCAATTCCATAAGAATTTAACTTAGAAAGAAGTCGTTGATGGGGTACGGAGTCAAATGCTTTTGCAAAATCAAAGTATATTACATCGATGCTGTTACCTCTGTCAAGGAGAGAAGTCCATTCTTCTAATGCTTCTAACAACTGGGTTACACAGAAACGTTTTGCTCTGAAACCATATTGATCATTTGAAAAGAGATCATTTGCATCTAGGTGTTTCACGATCTCGTTCTTGATAATTCGTTCTAACAGTCGGCAAATTATGCTTGTAAGACTTATTGGTCTGTAATTTTCTTTCTCATGTTTAGATCCCTTTTTGAAGACAGGAGTTTTATGTGCCCATTTCCATTTCTCTGGGATCATTCCTGAGCTGAGACTGGACCTAAAAATTAAGCTCAATGGGAGAGCGATGACTTCTGCTGACTCTTTTAATATTCTTGGGTGGATGCTATCTGGACCCGGCAATTTTGACGCATTTAAAGATTTTAATGCAATGATGAAAATGATGCAAAGATTTTAATGTAATGATGAAAACTCACCTTGGGGCCCCATTTTCGATGAGAAGGGCTCCCCTTATCCTGACCCAGATGCACTCTCTTTTCGTGTGTCGTCCTGAATGTGGGAAACATATAGATTAAGGCGTTACTCAATTGAAAAACCAGACAATTTTTCCTGAATAAAGGCCCAAAAATTGCTGCGCGCCTTCGGTGCGCACACTTTTCACTGTGTTTTTGGCGCCCACTCTGCGAATTCCCCCCTTCAACTTTGGGCTGGATCCACCCCTGTGGCATGGCATGAACCTGTACCTGTATGGCCATCAACATGGCTGTAATATAGAGTTACCCCTTCTCATGCCAGTGCTGTACTGACATCATGTAAATCAGTAGCCTAGGAACAAAAGATATTATGCTCAGGTGCCAGATCATGCTGGCATGCCATGACATATTTTAAACAGTGTCTAACATGTGACTTTTCAATTTATTCAAAGGATGAAATAAAACAACTTGGAGATACTTTTTATTGTTTCTTATCTCAAAAAGCTTGTATGATGTTGCAAACTGTGGGATGACCATGATTTCTCCAACATTTTCCATTTGTCAAGGAATCTTCAGTTCCATACACTTTCGATATTATTTTTTCTAGAAAATTAACTGCAAGCATTGATTTATATTGCAGCACACAAATACAGGTTTTTTCCCCACTTGATAGTATAAATTTGAGCTTTAAGAAATTAATGTTAATTGTATTTTTTGTGACAGGAGGGTGATGACCCAGAGTCAAATAACTTATGCAAAGCTCTCTATGATGCAAATCTAAGTCAAAATCAAGAACCGACCAAGAAAGTCAGCAAAGCCCAAAAGAGAAGGGTAATAATTCATCATTTTGTCATTGAAACATTTTGCAATTAAAATCTAATGGTCAGGTCATTAATATCTATTGTTTGATTATGAAATAAGACTTGTATAGATGGCTAAGAATAATTTATTATGTAGATCTGTCAAGCCTTCATGGAACCGATGGATGGAACTAAACAAGGTGTCTTGTCCTGAAGATAATGATTTTTATATTTAGTAAGAAAGAAACGAAAGATTGTACTTTTTTACATTAAAACTGCTTTGACAAAGCTACTCATTATAAAAATACTGTAAAAAGAGACTAAGTTTATTACTACTGAAAAAAGAAAAAATATATTTTTGAATGATGAAGTTAGAAAAAATCTAAGAGAAATAAGAAATTTCGCATAAAAATTAACCTAAAATTGCTTACCTCTACTTCCTTGTACACCCAACCTAGCGCCCTTAAAAAATCATTTATCTTATGTCTGCTATAGCTACATTTAGCTCAAAATCCTACCAGATAAATGCTTTATGATATCCATCTTGAGTTGTAGTTTCATGTTTGCAGGAGCGCAAGGAGGCTGAAGAAAAAGAAAGGCAGCAAAGGATAGCTGAAGCTGAGATTTCAAATCAAAACAATGCTAGAAATGTTGAAGCTATAAAACTTCAAGCAGCTGTATCAGGGAGAGGCTTTCAGCTGAAAGAGGTCAGTTCCTTTATCACAAATTAGATGATCATATGTATTCTGTGATTTTGAATACTAAATTTGGCTGAATGATGGCATAGTAACTAAAGGCTGTTTAGAAGGAGGCTGTAACGTATCTGATTAGGTTATAAGGACAATACAAAGAATGGGATGACTGAATGACTACTGATCCTAATGACTTTCTGCGGCTGTAGAATGTGACAGCAATCAGCCTTCCTGTATTTGGACTCTAACTTTGTTGACCAATCAGATATGTGACAGATTGCCTTTAAGCCATTCAGATTCTATGACCTAGTTCTAGGAAAAAGGTCATAGAATCTGATATTTAAAAGATTGAGATCCTTTGCTTCTCTCAGTTAAAAGATGAGAAAGTTTCATGAATGAACAAGTCAAAAACATCATTTACCGGGTGAGCCAGAAAAAATTTCCCACTTTTAAAAGTTCATAGCACCATGAGTTATGCACAGATTTGAATGATTCAGATTTCAGTTAAAGCCAAAAGATCAAAGTATCTTTGCCATTTTCCTCACTGTTTTCCGGCACTAAAGTAACAGTAAATTTAACTGGATAAAAATTAAACTTTTGCAAAATGACTGAAAATGGGCCGAAAATATCAATCAAAGTGTAAGGACGCTCCTTAGACAGAACAATACGCAGTGGGCATTTCACCTCTCTCAAGAGTTATCTGACATCCATTATCAAACAGATACTTTAAAGTTTTACAGTCCCATGTCAATAAGCGTACATAGGATATCTCTCTCCCATGAGGAATTGCTTTTTCTTTATTGATTCTTGCAAGGAGTCCATTATGATTTGATCAATGTTTTAGGCCATTTTTCAGTCAGTTTGCCTTGCTACCATGAAATCTTTGTAAAATCGAATTTTCCTAAATCTCTTGTGCTTCTGAGACAGCGAGAAAAATCACAAAAATACTTCAATCTTTGGCTTTTAACTGAAATTTGAATCATCCAATTCTGTCAAGTTTTCTTCATGCTTTGAATTTTCAAAAGTGGGAACTTTTTTCTGGCTCACCCGGTAGTCTGCTAAAAATACAAAGACTTGTAGATGCTGCAGCTTGCTCATTGAGTTCATAATTTTTTAATAAAGTAATGTTTATACATGCCGTTGTTTACTTCACTTTCTTGGTACTGAGGATGGAAGAACCTGTCCCAAAAATGATTGTTTATACTCTGATTAATTACATTTATCAAATCATGTAATTTTCTTACATATCTCAGTGCTGTAACAGCAGCTTACTTTTTTATGCTTGAAACTTATGATTGTCAGCATGAAATGTGATAGTTCTGGTCCCTGTCTCAACAGGTGTGGTGCCAGAAATTTTCAAACAGAGGGGCTAGAGCTTCCGACTGCGGGCTAAAATGACTGAAAAATGATGTTTTCGTGTGTTATTGTGCCAAATTTCCTCCGATGAGAACCAAAAATTTCCTACGACGGAGGGGGGCTGTAGCTAGACTTATGACGATGAGTCTCTTGTTTCCCTGTGCTCTTTGACTTGATGATGGCGCTTCAGTCAAGAGAGATAGTATTACTCTTAAAAACCTGGCCCTATTTAGGCCCAAACTTTGTATTTCCTAACGCACCAATCAGATTGCGAGATTTGGCAAAGAACAATGCTGTCGAAGTTGACTAGAACAAAGTTGCTGTAACAGGTAGTTGAAGATTTCTCTGGTTTGTTTTACTCTTAAAAACATGGAAAATGTAGCGTTGAGAAACTCATTTTGCACTTGCCAGGGAAATTGAATTTTCTTCTTCAGATTTATACCAAGTTTCGTTGATTAAATGTCTACTTAACTTGGTTTTTATCGCATTTTCTTTCCGAGGAGTGACCGTTGAACAGAGCTACGGCCGATGTTCGATCCTGATTTGATCGATCGAATGCAGGAGATAGGGCCGGGTTTTTCACTATTTCATTATGAGTCCCTCTTGAGCAAGGTTTACCGCAGGGATACAAGGGACTCGTCGTCATAAGTCTAGGCTGTAGCCCCCCTAGCCCTTCCCTGGCGCCACCACTGTGTCGCATTTTATCATTACTAAACAACTTCTTTTCTCCTAGATTGCTGCAGATGGCAACTGGTGAGCTATTTCTATTCATACGCTCTTCAAATATAACTACTGTACAAGCTCTGTTCAAACATCGACAAAATTTGTTTCTTCCTGTAAACGATAAAGACGAATTTCCTGCGACATTTTTTTTATTTTTCATTGATTCTGTAAATTGCACAGTGTAGTTTGTGCAAGTTATAGGTACAATCCCAGGTAAATTACAGTTCAAAATTACTTGGTGAAACTGACCACGTTCATAAACAAACAACGTAAGGTTTAAACTCAACATGACATAAGACAAATTCTTGTCTTGCATACACATATTTTTTGTAAGAAGCTAAAGATTTTTGCTGGTACTGAAATAAAGTTTCTGATTTTGAGTGCTCAGAGTTTCTTTTTAGTTTCTTAAAGATTTCTTAACAATTCTCTCTGCCCTTGCAAACATTTCGAAGCGATGTTTTTAAATTCACCTTCTTTTCAAAAAATTTCCTGCTGCTTTCATTTACATCACACTCATGAAATTAATGTGCGACTTAAACATAATCTTTCTTTTCTTAGTCTTTACAATGCTGTTGCAGACCAGTTATCGACGTCAGAGATAAAGGTTTGTTTTGAATTTCAAGTCTGTGGAGAAAATAAGTTTCACGCAATCTCGTCTACGAGGCTAAAGAGAGACAAAACGGCAATGTCTTTGGCGTATTTATTTGTTGACTTCTTATTAAACATTCATTGGAACTTCTTTTAAGATTGCTCTTTAAAGCTGTCTAATATTTTCAATTTTCAATCTTTCTTGGCTAAGGTCCCGTTTACACGAGATCGGATCCAAAGTAGACCAGATCCATTTGGATTCGATCCACTTTTCGAAGGGGCGTATACACGGGATCGGATCCAAAGTAGACCAGATCCATTTGGATTCGATCCACTTTTCGAAGGGGCGTATACACGGGATCGGATCCATAACTATGTGCGTTTACAAGAGATCGGATCCAAAGTAGACCAGATCCATTTGGATTCGATCCACTTTTCGAAGGGGCGTATACACGGGATCGGATCCATAACTATGTGCGTTTACACGAGATCGGATCCAAAGTAGACCAGATCCATTTGGATTCGATCCACTATTCGAAGGGGCGTATACACGGGATCGGATCCATAACTATGTGCGTTTACAAGAGATCGGATCCAAAGTAGACCAGATCCATTTGGATTCGATCCACTTTTCGAAGGGGCGTATACACGGGATCGGATCCAAAGTAGACCAGATCCATTTGGATTCGATCCACTTTTCGAAGGGGCGTATACACGGGATCGGATCCATAACTATGTGCGTTTACAAGAGATCGGATCCAAAGTAGACCAGATCCATTTGGATTCGATCCACTTTTCGAAGGGGCGTATACACGGGATCGGATCCATAACTGTGTGCGTTTACAAGAGATCGGATCCAAAGTAGACCAGATCCATTTGGATTCGATCCACTTTTCGAAGGGGCGTATACACGGGATCGGATCCATAACTGTGTGCGTTTACAAGAGATCAGATCCAAAGTAGACCAGATCCATTTGGATTCGATCCACTTTTCGAAGGGGCGTATACACGGGATCGGATCCATAACTGTGTGCGTTTACAAGAGATCGGATCCAAAGTAGACCAGATCCATTTGGATTCGATCCACTTTTCGAAGGGGCGTATACACGGGATCGGATCCATAACTGTGTGCGTTTACAAGAGATCGGATCCAAAGTAGACCAGATCCATTTGGATTCGATCCACTTTTCGAAGGGGCGTATACACGGGATCGGATCCATAACTATGTGCGTTTACACGAGATCGGATCCAAAGTAGACCAGATCCATTTGGATTCGATCCACTTTTCGAAGGGGCGTATACACGGGATCGGATCCATAACTATGTGCGTTTACAAGAGATCGGATCCAAAGTAGACCAGATCCATTTGGATTCGATCCACTTTTCGAAGGGGCGTATACACGGGATCGGATCCATAACTGTGTGCGTTTACAAGAGATCGGATCCAAAGTAGACCAGATCCATTTGGATTCGATCCACTTTTCGAAGGGGCGTATACAAGAGATCGGATCCAAAGCGCATCTACATCCAAAGCAGATCATTTTGTAAGAAAGTTCTAAATTTGATCGTAAGAAGAATGGAAGCATGTGAACAATCTTCAATTTAAGGCCAATTTTATGGGCTATCATTTAAGAAATGCCTCTTAATTGACGTCATGGAGTCTCGATTTTGATCCATACCCGTTGGGATCCGATCCCACCCGTTTACACGGGACCTTTTTGTGATCAGATCTAAATGGGATCAATGTCAAAAGTGACCCCGTTTGGGTGCAGATAGCAGATCCAAATGGTTCGGATCCGTTGAGTCCCGTGTAAATGCAAGGCCTATCGGGCACGGATCCATTTGGATCCGATCTTCTGTAAATAGGGCCTAAGAATTTGTAAGTTATCATAGGCCCTGTTAAATTTCATCCACCTTTGGTTGGAGTGAGCAAGTTGTCTTTTGAGCACAAGAGTTTGCTTCCGTATAGTATCATTGTTTTGCCCTCTTCCTGTTTCTTGAATTCAATTCAGTATGTGATTCAAATATGTATAGTAATGTATCGTATTGTATCTTCTAAAGTATTTATCTGGAGTATCAAGTTCATTCAATGTTATCTTTGCTTTTCCATTTCAAACCTAAAATCATTACCGAGCATTAAAGAAGCAGCCTTCTTTTGGCATTGATAATTTGTGATTCATTATTTTTTATTGACCTTAATGCTGTCCAAGTGGTACTCCTGTTTGAAAATCACCGAAATTCTATTAGAAGGCCTATCTTCACATTTATCTTCTAGACAAGTACACAAATGACCAATTTATTTTTGCAGGCATAGTTGAAGACACGTGCTGAATAGAACTATTCTACATAGCTTTCTTGCTCATAAGAGCTCAATTTCCATAGATTCACCCAAGCCCTTGCCAAGTCATTTTCACTTGGGAATAATCCGATACTTATATGTAAAAGTTCAACAGAAGATCATCTTTCTGTTCTTTCTATAGCCTTGGTGGAATTGTGTGTTGGCTCGGAAGCGATTTGGGGCAGGCAACGTGGGCAAATACTCTGACCTACCAGTTTCCTGTTTTTTGTCAATTTGGTCGAGGTTTGATCGAATTAAAAAATGCTACAAGCCTTGTAGGCGTACCTCAATGATGGCAAACAGCGAATCTCTTTTTTGGATATGAAGTTAACTCTGAGGGGGTACTTTTCAAGCTTCAAATCCCGAGTGTGATTAAAAAGCCTTTTAGTAGTGAAAACAAAATTTTACCATCCTTAAATTATTCAGGGTGATCGAGATAAATAAGCTGGATAATTGAATTTTTGAATCAATCTGTTCTCTCTCTTTAGTATGAGTGGCAAACACTGAGGTCAATGACAGCAGAATACTTGAGAAAAGAGAAAGACCAATTTCTACCTTTTCTGAGTAACCCCAATACTGGAGAACCGCAAACAGATGGTAATTATATGTTTGTTGATTTTAAATCTAATGTTAGTAGCACGTTCTCGTAGCTTTCTGGGGCTAAATTTTTGTATTTCACTTTAAAGAATAGTATTTTCGTGCAGTAATACATTGGTTTGGCCTGACTGACAATTGCTACCTATCCTACATATGCAAAGTTTTGAAAATTTCCGTTCCTCCGCAAAGTGAATTCAGCTGCGGAGTATTCAGAAATCTAGACTTATTCCCTGGAGTCCCTCGTTTCTCCGTGCTTTTTTAATTGATGATGGAACTTCGGTCAACCTGTTGAGCAAGGTTTACCGCAGGGATACGAGGGACTCGTCGTTATCAGCCTAGTAGAAATCTACAGAAAATTTCCACACATTTATCCCCAAAATGAGATGGCGTCTTGTTTTCAACGCTGTCGTGACGTCATGCGCTCTGGACGTCATGGCAAAATGAAGATTGTATTTACTCGCTCAGTCAGGGGCGGCGCCAGCTTTGAGAAAGTGGGTGGGCAAGAGGTAAAATTGATTGCCAGAAGGTATACCTATTGTTTTTATATCATATTTGTTTAGAAATAAATACCGATCTGAAGAAAGTGAAGTTGACATGTCCAGCCCAGTCTACCCCGTGGCTCCGCCGTTGCGCTCAGTTATTTCTCCCGAAGTCGATTTCTCCCTGTTAGATAATCTGTTGAAAGTATTTACCAATAAAAACGTATCTTTGTATATTTGTCGGTTTTTTGGCAGTTTTTGGAGTCAAAAGTGAATCTTTTTCACAGCTGAATTCGAAAAGTATTGTGATGACGTAGAACAGACGAATACTTGGGGAGGACATGTGGAAGTAAGTAGTGGTGTGGAAGTAGTGTAAGTAGTGTGGAAGTGACTCATCAGGGTCTCTCCTGAAGCCTTATTTAGACATCGTATGATCGTCAACTTATTTATGCATTACTCTGAATGATTATGGTTATAAAAACCTCGCACGTGTAACTTTTATTTAGCTGAAGATGAGACAAGCTCGTCTCAAAACGTTCACAACCATGGCTCAGTCGAATAATCACAACATTATAATCACAACTGGATTTGTCATGATATTTTAACTGTCGATACTGATTTGTCTTCCTTTGCAATGACCCTCAAGATTTTCGTCGTGGTCCTAGTTCTCAAATTAATAATAAAGCTGCGCTTTCCGACCAAGGACTCATGAAGCCACCATGATCTTTTTTCACAATTTGTGAAACGCAAAATTAATTATCGAAAACGGTTCATTTTCAATTATTAGCGGATTTTGATGTAATATCTAATTTGAAACAGGCCTTAGCTTTGTGATAAGCAAAGATCCAAAAGTCTACATTACAAACTATAATTCAATATCTTTCATTTTGCTTTACTTGAACATAGATGCTTTGTTGGTTGATACTGCTATGGTGCTTTTAGTGTGGAATATTAATATTGAAAGCTCAATTGTGGTCTCCTCCAAACCAGAGCTTTGGCTTTTCAGAGAAGTCCCAAATCCAGCTAAATCTTTCCGAACTAAGTTTCCATTACTGCTGCAGCTCCTATTCAAAATTAGAAACCCATTAGAAACGGTTATTTGATTCCTGTAATTTTTGACCCATTTTAAGGGAATCTCCTTGACGCTTGTTAATACAGTGCTCCACAAACTTATTTGATATCTTTCTGTTACATCACACAGCATCATATTTTGACCATGAAACTTAATCCTTCAATTCATTTATTCTTTAGCCCTATTCATTACGAAACATGGAATGAAAATGAATCGTGAAAAGATACTTGAGACTGAATAGTGGATTCTCTGATTACCAAATGCTTAGCCCTTTGAGACTGGTAGCTTCTGACAATAGCTGACAGAAAGGACTTTGATTGAACTTTTGTCCACCAAGGTGACATCTGCCTGTTGTCACATCCCATCGAACTCTATCTTTCTAGATGAAAGATGGCTGTAACTTACAAAGATATGAGATCAGACTTTGATACTAGTTTACTTAGAGACAATGCACTCGAATCAACACAAGAATTTTACAATTTCTGAAGACTGAAATCTTGAAGACAAAATGGATCTTAACATTAGCTTTATAAGTAAACTTCCTGCTGAAAAATGCATTGCTTATGGGTCAAGAAGCTGCCATAACCGATGTTTGCCCCAATCACATACTGTGTACCATAGCCGTAGGAATCGGGGGCACTGGGGCACGTTCCCCCAAAATTTCGCAAAGAAAACAAAGAAGTGCTCTCTTCATTTTCAGGAAGGAGCCCTAGTTTGATGAAAAAGTGCCCTCGATGTGTCATGTCCCTTTCAAATTTCACATGCTTTCCATCTACGGCCCTGCTACATGCTATAACTTAGTGACTACTTGGGATAGATTATCGCATACCCTGGGTACCAGAGCCAAAAAAATAATAAAAATAGAAAATTATAAAAAGAAAACAGAATTTTATTTCTATTTTTGTTTCTTACTCTCTTTGGCTCTGGTACCCAGGGTAATTATCGCATTGAAGGCACTTTGCAATTACATAAAACAGCCAGATACTCTCTCCAGTTATAAAAGGAGCATAGGGATCTGGATTGGCAAAAAATGTGATTGTAGAGTATGTCTTGTGTTGCCAAGGGTTGTGTTCTCTAGCGGATGGAAATGTTTGCATCGTGAATACCGAAATGGACAAACTTGTATACTTCATAAGTTTGTTTGATAAAGGAGTTTCTTTGGGGGGGGGGCTGTCGAGGAAGCGCTTTTAGTCATTGTCACTTAATTTTGATTTTATGTAAAGAATCATTTCTTCTTTGTAAAAGCTTGAATTAAATCGATCAACCTGAGAATCAAGCTCTTGCCTTTTGTAGATGCAAGCATTATCGGTGGTTCTTGGCCGACCGATAGAAATATTCCAAGCTGATTTACCTGTTCTGAAGATCGGAGAAGAATTAAATGGACAATGTATACGCCTATCGTAAGCACAGATTTTGCAGTTCAACGTAGTCTTGCTTGCTATAACATCCTAGCAACTGGATGTAGAGAAATCGTGCTCAGATATGACGTAGTTTCCGTATCAATAAAAGAAATTAGGGCAAGAGAACCTCTCTTGTTGCATCATTTCATTTTGAAATTTATGGTCTTTGTTCTTCTCTTAAAGGCAGTCTGTCACGTAAATGATTGGCCACTACAATCAGAGCTCAACACAACGGATTTCTTTGTGAATCTGTGTATTTGTAACAAAGGAGGGCTAATCTTCTCGACTTTCTACGGCCGTAGAAAGTCAGAGGATTATCAGCCATTCAAATTTCCTATTCTTTGTATTGTCATTATCACCCAATCAAATGCGTTACAGACTGCCTTAATTCATATTCGTGATTTAAGTACATCTATCTCAACGATCACACGAAACCGGCGCATATTTTGCCGTCACATTTTAAAAACAGCATCACGTGAATAGTGGATCAAAATCAATGAAAGCGGAACATATTTCCACGCTTTCAAATAGTGGCTGATCGATTCTAAAGGTGTATACCGGGTGTCCAAAAAATATATACGGATTTAATCGACCCTAGCGATAAGAATATGGCGTGAATCAATTCAGGATAATTTCAAAACATACCTTGACAGGTAACTTGAACACAGATACCTCGCTTGTTGATATCTGCACGTTGAGGGTGGAGACATTAAATCTTCAAAGGACAAATTTACCTCCAACTCTAAGCCCGAGCTTTGACGGTTCTGGCCTAGCAAACTTCTGAAGCACGGTGAATTAAATCAACAAACTCTGCAGCACGACGGGAAAATCTTAAGACGGCACTACAGATGTGTTTTGCGAAATATAATCTGTGTGTCACTTATCATCAATGGATCTCCGAAGTTAGCTTCATTCATCTCAGTATCAACAATTTAGTTTACACATCCTATTCATTAATAAAAGTATTCCCTTGTGCATCAACGCACTTTTGGCATCGTTGAATGATTCCTTGAAAAGAACTGGGTATCACATCTTTCGGGATCAGGTTGAGCATGACGCATCTTCGAGGCTGCTTTCCCGGGCGGGTCATCAACAAAAGAGGAGACTTATTTTTGCCCCAAGAGTCCAAGATCTCTAAACCCACCTGTCTTAGACTCTCGAAAGATCTGATAAATTCTTTTCAATGAATGATTCGATGGTTACAAGAGTGCGTTGATGCTCAAGGGAGTACTTTCAACGATGGATAGTGCGTGTAAGATAAATTTTCGATATTGACATGAATGAAGCTGATTTCGGAGCTCCCTTGACGATAGGTCTCACATGAATTTTATTTGAAAAAAACATCTGCTTTGCCGTCTTTAAGCCTGATTTTCATTAAATCGTACTTCATCGCTGACCATTGTCTTAGAGCATCGGCGATCATCGGCGATGCTCTAAGACAATGACTGGTGATGAATTACAATTTTATGAAAACCAGGCTTTAGTTTCTCTCCTCGTGCTTCAAATTATGTCGATTTTATTCACCGTGGTTCAGAAATTTGCTTAGGCCAAAACGATTTTTCCTTTGAAAATTAATATCTTAGCTCTCAACACACCAGTATCAACAAGCCAGGTATCTATGTTCAAGTTAGCTATCGAGGTATGTTTTAAAAATCATTTCGGATTGATTCACGCTATATTCTAGTCGCTAGGGTCGAACAATTCTGTATACTTTTCTTTGGGACACCCGGTAGGTACGTTTTTTTGGCCACCAAATACCTTTTATAGGTGCACTATGCTTATGACTATGTTTATGACTTTGGAGAAGCGAAAATATCTGACGGACGAATACGATGGCTCGCAGCACTTTTCCTACATAGAATAATTTCGAGCAATCCTAGATTTATTTTTTCGTGTTAGTCTTCACAACATCTAATCAATGACTACCTGATTCATTTATGAAAAGCTGAAAAACTGGGCTAGGCTCAAACTGGGCTAGGCTCATCTTTTCACTCCATTTCTTTGACTTCAACATTCTTTTTATATCATCTTAAAATATTAGAATACACAGAAACAACAACAACAGTTAAACTAGAATAAACAAATGAAAGATATATCGTTCGTAGTGAGAAAGGACACAAGGTCATCGAGTTCCCACTACGAACGACGTATTACAAAAATTTAATACAACGATAAATGTAGAATAACAAAAAAAGCATACGCTACAAAAATTTGGTGTACCAGGTGCTCCAAAGAAATGTATCTCTGACTCACCTGGTAAGGTGGATTTCCACTCAGTCAGTTCTTCCGATTGGACAAGAAATCGTTCGTTGACGTGGGAAAATGTCGTGGGAAAAACTTTAACATTGATTGTAAATATTAAATGCTCTGGTTTTGAGGCAACCAGTAATTTCGACTTTCTTGCTGCAAAAATCAGCAACCAGTACTTGTAAGATTACTCAAACTCGGGCTATTTTAGCCACCTTCTAAATCGATTTTCCTTCTCCACAGATACCATAAACATGCTTACGGACTTGGCGAGCATTATAACTCCGTCATCCCAAAAGAAGAGTAAGCCACTGATATTCATGTGAAGACAATGGGTGGAGTAAGTAATAATAATAATAATAATATCGAATTTTTATACAGGATAATCTATCAGTGCAAAAATACACTGTTATCACTAGAGTCCTGTTCCTAAAGTCAAATGAAAAGTAAAATCTTACAGTAAAAATGATTAAAAACTATTTTTGCCTATTTACAATGCTCTTCTAATGCTTTCCTAAATACAGTTCTATATTTCATGCTCCTAACTTCGGGGGGTAGTTCATTAAATGCCTTAGCAGCAAGAAAGTAGAAACCCTTGCGTCCAGTCTCAATCTTCACTTTCGGTAACTTCACTGAATTCAGGTTGTTTCGTGTTGCATACTTATGCTCCGTTTTCTCAAAATACTTTTCAAATAGCTCACAAATGTTATTGTTTAGACAATCGAATACTATAGTACATGCTCTCTGTTTAATCAGGCTTGATACTGATGGAATTCGTATTTCCATATTTTTTGCAAGTGTTGATGCAATTACGTTCTTTCCTCTATTCTCGGTATGATGGTTATTCACGCTCTGATGTATGCTTTCAAGAATGTCCTCGATTCACAGAGAATTGAAAGGCATTGAATTCATAGAGGCTCTCCGTACTGCAGATCGGGTTGGGACACTTGACTATCGGGTCGTAGGGGGTTTGTACGGCAACAATTTCATTTTCGACGCAATTCCAGTTACGGTTTTGAAACGCAGTCCCAGAATAAATAACGATTACACGAAGATTTAAATATAAATAATGCAAATAGCCTTGAATGTTACGATAAGACGTTTCGGGCATAACCCTTCATCAGTAATGGTAGACTTGCTCCAAGCCTATTCCGAGATATATCAGCACTAAGGAACATAGTTACTTCTGCCGGGGCGTAAACTTTGAAAAGGACGCTGCGAAGGAAAAGCGAATTCGCATTCGGATAGTGAAGTAACTTCCCCCGAAGGTGGTCGCATTAAATGATAGTGAAGGTGGCTTGAAGGTGGCCACAGGCCACAGTGAAGGATAGTACTGCTATGCTGTTTTAGTTACCTGTGTCAAGGAAGTACAGAAAAGTAGCAATTTTGATATGGAGGGGGGCTTTGGGGTACTGGAACCCACAAACCCGGACCAAAAATAGCCAAAGCCCGAATCCCGCAAGCAAAAAAGGCCAAAACTCAAAATTGCACTTCTGAACATCACTAACGTTAAGTGAAAGGACTGGCTTGGTGTTCTAAAACCGACATCTCCGAGTTTTTCATCTCCGAGTTTTCGTCTTTCGACCTGGCTTGGATCGTTTTTCGTCCTGACCATAATTAAATGCTGCGTTTCTAATATGCGGTTTTTCTCTGTAAATCATAGCTTCAGGCTCTTTCGTCACTGGCTTTGTATCTTTTGTTTCTGTATTGGAAGTTGTACAACTAAAGCCTCAAGCGATCAAGCGATAGACTCACATGCTCTTCATGTACCAATGGTCATTCCCTCTGTCACGTTTAAAACGCAGTTAGCAATGTTACTGATCCTCTTCATAATGGAAGGACATCCATCTTGGTAACTGACGCAAAATGGAGCTAAAAGTGACGCCGTAGTGACACACATGTGACAAAATAACCGCAAAGAAATTAAAAGTAAAAAACAGCAAACACCATTGTTATACGATGAACAATGCTCTCGACAGTGAACTTTGAAAGACTAATGTCAGGTGAGATCTAATTCGAAAGAAGTCCTCTGTGACTGGTGATAAACTAAAGAAGTTTGATTCGATTATTTTACCTTGAAAAGTAGAATTGCTTTCTCCTTTGAAGCAACCCAGAATATTCAATCTCCCAGAATGCAGAAAAGGGGTTAAACTTTCTCTTGCCCACACCCATGGAGCCACGACTTCTGGAGTCTCCAATTTTCCTAAAACTTATTTTGATTGGTGAATTGTAACTTATACTACATGAGTATTTCTGAATATCTTTATTATCCATATGAAAAAATTGCAATACATGCTACATCTACATACTACTATACTTTCTAATAACTATGCAACATTAAAGGGACAGGACCCCAAGGAGCAAGAGACAATGACTACCCTGTGGCCATGAACATAGAGACATGCAAACAGATAATATTGAGTAAACTAAGATTGAATACTGAAACATACTGGGATCTATTCCACATTAGATGTCAGGCCAGCAGCATAGGCGCATATGCCGAACGATAAGAACCCCGGACGGGAGAACAACAACAACAACAGCAACTGCTGCCGCCATCCATCCCCGTCCCAAGTCCCCACCGCTGCTCTTCATGTAACACATGTGCTGTCAGGTCAAGGTTGGTCCACGATATCATTGGTCAGAAATACTGTCGATTTGTGGATGAATGTTCGTTGACTATTATGTGTCTAACATCAAATGTGAAACAGACTTATAAAGGAAACGGGGAAAAACCAAGGGCGATATGAAACGCGCGTTTTGGCCCGATCAGGAGAGCAAGTGTTTCTAGGCCGAATTCGCTCATATGTATCGGTGCTTGTTTGCTACGAGAAATTGTTCATACCTTACTGGCATTACCTCCAAGCTTTCCACGGCATTTATTGTCCTTACAGTTCTGTAAACATCATCTTTCTCCCCTTTTAATGGCCCAAAGATTGCCTCTGAAGACAGTTTCTCTCACAGAATTTTCCCAGAGCTCCTCCACAGCGGATTATCCCTCGCAGCTTCCTTTTTTAAACAGAACTACGTCCTTTTTAGTCAGAACCACGCATTTCATATCGCCCTTGGAAAAACATGTTGTCTTCTATAACATTCTGAACGTCTTATCTTGGTATAAGATCGTTTGAAGAGAATACTGTATACAGTAAGATGCATCTGTTTGAGCACTAACGTAATTGATGATAAAGTATATTTTTAGATATAAGTATTGAAATAGCTCTAAATCTATAAAGTTGCTCTCTTTGGTGTGGTACCTAGATAGTAGGCATGGAATTGAATGAAAAAATCACAATCATGGAATCCTATTTTTGCATTCACGCCCTTTTCTTCCTATGCAAGAATGGAACATTGCTATCAATTGCAAAAACATCTGGGGTAAGCCAGAAAAAATTTCCCACTTTTGAAAACTCGGAATATCAGTAGTACTTCATATATTTAAATGATTCAAATAATAGTCAAGAGCCAAGAGATCAAAGTGTATTTTTGTGTTTTCTTGCTATCTCCCAAGCATTAGAAATATAAGTAAACTTAATTTTACTTAAATTTCGTGGTTCCCAATTGACTGAAAAACTGCCTAAAGCATTGACCAAATCATAAGGGACTCCTCGCACAGATCAAACTAGAAAATGCAATTGTTCATGGGTGAGTGACGTGCACTGCACATTTTTTGCCATGAAACCGAAAATCTTCAGCAGTTATTTGAAAACTGATGTCTTGTAACCTTTGAGAGTTGTGTAACACCCATTTGGTACTGTTCTGCGTAAGGAGAGTCCTTATAATTTGATCAAGGTATTAGGCCCCTTTTCAGTCATTTTGCAAAACATGAAATTGTTAAAAACTTGATTTTATCAATGCTTCTAGTACTGGTAAGATATCAAGAAAAATCACAAAAATAGTTCAGCTGAGAGGCTATTCCACAGTTTTGCACCTCTACATGTACTGTTTTATAAGAAACTGCTTATAAGAAATTCATCTCTTAGATTGTTTCTTGTATAATAGTTGTAAGGTACTGCAGTGACGTGTGGACCAGCTTCAAAAACAAAGTGTCTTTAAAAATTTTCTCGAGGGAACACGTAGTGAGCATGAAGATTGTTACAAAGCCTTAAGAAACTCGAGTAAGTACTCAACATCTGATAATGTTAAGAAGCAGTCAGTACTTTTCCAAATTCTTGGTTTCCTTCAAAAAAATCCGTGTAGTAGAGGGACACCTGTATCCATTTAAGTTGAACTTTTCATACTCCCGAGATACCTGCGTCTGTTGTGCTGTTCTTTCCATCATTTTTACTATTGTACTGTTGTTTTCACGTTCGTTTGCTTATGCAAGAGGCACTTCAAAGCTGTGTTTGAAATAAGATACATGTCCGGGTCAATCATTGATCATCGGTTTCTTTCTTCAGTATGTGAGTTGCCGATTCCCTGAAAAGTCACGTTGGTCGATCCTAAGGCTATCGCTTATGCAAAAGAGTAACCAGAAATGCTCAGGGTGTCTGGTTATCGATTTCTATTATTTTATAGCCAAATTCTTTGCAGTAGTGAAATGGAATGCAGAAACAAAATCCTTCTATACTGACCAAACCGAAACAGTATCAAACGCATCTAAATCAAAGTTCGATAAATATCTCAACATCTGGGGTGTCAATCATCGCAATTTTCAGGATACTTTTTCTTTGCAACATGAAGCAAACTATTTTAAGATTTGGCTCCCTTCAACTCTCTATAGCTACATGCTACCAACGCACCTTATTTCAACTTATGACGCTTTTTCCCGCATTCCTCCCCAATTAGAGGTCCATAAAAGCCTTTCCATACGAAATAATGGGGCTGAACACCTTTTGTAAGACTCTGAAAAGGCCTCAAGGCATCCTTCAAATAAGAACCTCTATACCTTGAAATTAGTGTTAGTGCCTTTGAGATAAGAACCGATTGAAGAAGGTTCTTATAATCGGGGATTTACTTTATGCTCCCCCGTCTGATAACAATGGGTAGACGGTAGTGGGAAAATGGGCCGACCACAGCGGCCGTCCTTTTAAAGCTGCTCAACGAGGTTCATTTGCACTTATTCCTTCAACGCTACACGAGAGGACATACCAGCAAAGGCTAAGTCATGGCAGTTAAACACTTCTTAGTTGTTACTGCGTTGCTTTTATTGTGTTGCAGCACAGTATCAACAAAGCATGTCAAAGTTTTAGTTCTAGGTGCTGGTGCTGCAGGCATCAAGGCCGCAGAAACCCTTCATGGAAAAGGCGAAACAGACTTTTTGGTTCTTGAAGGCAATAACTACATTGGCGGGAGGATTCAAGATGGGATATTTGAAGAGAAAAAGATTTCTCTTGGGAGTAGCTCCATACACGGAATTGGTGATGACAATTCAATTTGGAAATTGGCGAAAAAGTTGAATATGTCCATGTTCTCTGACAATTACAAGGATTTCATTGTAAGGTGAGGTGAAATTTGGTTTTGACAAGTTGATGCCTAGAAAACAGATGCTCTTGGTTTTGGTTTGTTATGTAACTTTGCTTGACCTAATGATAATAATAATCCAATTTGGATAGTTAAAAAATTGAAACCTGAAAACAGAAACTCCAACCTCGTTTTGATATATGCTTATTCTATTCTTGTTTGCAAACTTCCTAGCGAGCCCTAGAAATCTATTTTGCTAAAACTATTAATTATATACATACAGGTTTTTTTATAAGAAACTGGTTTATAAGAAACTAGTACTAAGATGTCCAAAATTTTAAGAAACTCCAGTACTATGTCTGAGAGGTACTAAGAAACTTTTCAAAGTTGAAAGCATAAATATTATAGCAAATAGATCGTTTAACCCTTATTCTTGAGCAATATTATCAAACCATTTGTGTTTTCAACAAAACAGAACACTTGTTTATTCCTTTATGATGTTTTAAATGTCAAGAAACATATCTGCCGCAGTGTTAGCGCCCACGTTGCTAATTCTGTGCATTCAAAAAATAAGAAACCAATTAAGAAACTTTCAGTACTAAAATGGACAAAATTTCATGCGAAATTAAGAAACTTTTAGTACTATGGCTTGATCCAAGTTTCTTATAAAAAAGGTGTATTTGATGAAAGCAAAGACAGGAATCGGACTTTCAGAAAGTCAGTATCTTATTCATGTGAGACGTTTCGTTCGAAAGAAATTTACAATTTTCGTTCAGCATCCGTATTTTTATATAGTACACCACAATCTTAGACAACAGTATTGAGAAACTTTGCATTTTGGGGGAAATTTCGAGTTGAGACCCCCCACCCCCACAATGCAATGTTGAAAACTGATGAAAATTCATAGACGAATTCACACGCATGTGTTCTTCAACCAGCCAACATTGCAATCAGGGGGAGGGGCCCAAGGAAGTAGTTTACATAGGTAGGTAGGTAGGTAGGTAGGTAGGTAGGTAGGTAGGTAGGTAGGTAGGTAGGTAGGTAGGTAGGTAGGAAGGTAGGTAATCATATTCAACGTGGCTGGCCTGCGAAAGTCTGAGAGACATTTCCAGCAGGGGCCACGGCTGTTTTACCACAAACCCGCCGCAGCCAATGGCCGCAGCTACCAGATTTCCCTCACAGGCTCTGGTCTACCCGGGCTAGAGCATTTATTTTTAGTTCAATGGACTAGAGTTACGGACAGTGACCAGATTGTCCAGCGTGGGTTCGAACCTCGGCCGATCTCACCTTTGGTTTACGAGTCAGTCGCCTTAACCACTCGGCCACACGCTCTCGTTAGAAAAGGATCGATAGGCCATGCTTTTACAATTTGTATTCATACTGAAAATCAAAATCAAGTGAGCTTTTACATCATATTTCTATGTTTTACATACAGGAAAGGCATCTTTCAACAGAAAACTCGTGTGTCTGAACGACTTTTGTCCAAGATTGCAGCTTGTTTAAAGATCTGAAACTGATACCTAACTTGTTTTCTGTGTCATGATAAATTTGTTTGTCAACCATAGAGACGGTGAAACAGGCGAGATGAAATCAACAGCCTCAAATAATCACAACCAACTCAAAACGATGATGGGAAATATAAAAAATAAAATGAAGACAAAAACAGCTGATGTCCCTTTGCAGTCAACTCTTGGCATGATTGGTTGGAATCCTGCATCTTCCGTTGACCAAGCAATGGAGTACTTTCATCTTGACATTGACAATGGTGTTTCACCAAAAGTTCTCAGTAGCAGGAACCATCATGTTGCAGGAAAAGGGCAAGATGTTGAGGTGAATGACGCACGGGGTTATGGCCACTTACTTCGTTATTTGGCGCAAAACTTCATCAACAAGGTAACTCACTTTAGAGTAGAATTGTTTTTCTTTTTAAGTACCATGAACAAGATCTATTGTTATCTATCATCCTTTGCGGGCAGGCTGCTATTTCAGACTGTTTGAAAATCTCATTTGGCCTAAGCATGGCCTGGATGCGCAATGTAGTGATTGGAATGACAGAAAGGTTAAAGAATTTAAAGTTTGCTGTCATGAAGTCAACTGGTATGGTGTGGACCCATGTTTATGCTAAATTCCAGTTTCAGACGGACTGAACTTGGTCGGTGCCCGCAAGACTGCCGAGAGGGGGACAGGAAGGGCAATTTGCCTCTGGGTCTAAGGGGTCTCGTACCTGAAGCTTTTGAACATCTTGACTGCAAGAAATGCTCTGAAATGCATTTTAAGCTAAGCTAAATGGCGTAATCGAAAAAACTTTCTACTCGCTTCACTCGCTGGGGGCCTCAATAGGCCTTCCAAAGCTCTCGGGTGCCCGAAATAGATCGTGAGCGACAATGGCTTTGTATCATGCGTCATTGACAGTGGGTCAACGAGAGGACGTCCCTCGCCAAACTGCAAAACTGCAAACAACACCAATAAATTAAATTTGTTAGTACTATGACAAAATACATTTGCTCTTGCTTTTGGGGCAGTATAGTACGCCAAGAATAACTTATTGTAACGTAATTTTATCTTTCAGGTCAGGCTGAATACGACCGTAACAAAAATTGAACATTCAGGCAAAAAAGTCACAGTAACCACAAAGAGTGGAATAACATACACAGCAGACCAAGTCCTTGTCACTTTTAGCTCAGGAGTTCTCAGCAATAATTTAGTTGAATTCGTTCCAAAGCTGCCTACTTGGAAAATGGACACGATTCACCTTATGCCAATGGTTCACTACTGCAAAGTGTTCCTCAAATTTCCAATGAAATTTTGGGATGACAATAACTACATTTTGCTGGCACAGAAAACTCGTGGGGACCGTGTGCACTGGCAGAACTTGGACAAACAACTAATGTTTAAAGGGCAGAATATGTTGTTGTTGACGTTAACAGAAGATCTGTGTCTCCGAGCCGATCACATGTCTGACCAAGATATAATTGAAGAAGCTATGGAATCTTTGAAGAAAGTTTATAATACTAGCATTTCTACTCCGAATGGTAAATATCCCTTGAATTTTGGGGGACCGACCAAACTAGGGAGCGCCGAAGGCGCTCCCTGAACCAAACAGTGTTTGAGAAAAATTTAAGATCTGTTTGCCAGCTGAGTTCAACTGGAGAGCACTAGTCCATCTAACCGCGTTGTTACTGCAAAAGCCCCCTTTTCTATTGACCCCAAGCCGCTCCCTTGCAAGCCAAATTTGAAATGAGCCCTCGATCCCTTCTCCACTTATCTCAAACACCAGAAGTTACCTTAGATTTTCTATTCATTAACCTAAAGAAGTTTGAATCTGTGTCGAAAGAAAGTAGAAGAAAGAAGAATCTGTGTCAAACTTGTGTATTCGACTGTATTGTTGATTACGCAAAATATCGGGTAAAAGAACAAAAAGCTGCTATTCATATCCTGGTTATTTGACTTTGTTTGACCTGATAAGCCCCAACCCTCCAACAAGCCCCCCTCTGGAGTCTCCAACATTAGTGCCTACCGCTCGGGGAGTAAATGACTTGTGGATGGACGGGGGTCTGCCATCCGACTTTCAGAAAGGTACCCTCTTCTGCTGATTATCGAAACTTGCATTCATACCCATTAATTTTGGCAGAAACCTACCCATTTTTGACCACTTTTGCGAATTTCACCCAAACCTAGCTATGTTTAACGAAAATCTGTCGAAAAGGGACCCTTGTTTAGAGAATTATGTACTCAAAAATCCACCATATGGGCGGTATATACCCTTACCCTCAACATGTTATGTATCCCCGGGGACCCGGGGGGGGGGGCTTACCGGAGCTTTTACCAAGAATGACTTTATTGAAAAATGCACCATTTTTATTTACTCCATTGATTTCGATGCTACGCAAGTTCACCATACCATGGAAGTTAATTTTTCTGCGATATTTTTCCAGCTATCAAAAGAAGCAGATGGAGTAATGACCGAATGACGATGGGAGCATTCTCAAGCCCTGTAGTTGGATTTGACAAGAAAAAGGATTTTTATAGACTTCAGCATCCAGTTGGAAGGGTATGGTTTGCTGGTGACTACACGTCAAGTGATTGGGGACGCGTTCATGGTGCATTTTCATCTGGCAAAGATACTGCTCGAAGAATTGCAGCATGTTTGAAGGCAAAACGTATGTGCCCGGTGTACAGAGAGCAATCTACTTCCAAGAAACTCTAATGAGCTCAACTATGTGTAGACAGGGTTTTAGGAACACGTTTGAAGGATTGTCTGGTGTATACAATGATCGGACAGTGATCTACGAGATTGTAATTAATTATTGTATAGATAGAAATTTTTAAAAGGGCTTTGGTAAATGTCTTTAACGTTGCTTTGCGATTTTGCTGTAAATTTTAACTGTTCTCGATTGCTTTCCTTGCTTAATGAATTTCTCCACGGGCAGTAGTAAACGCTGAATTCCGAAGAAATATCTACGTATTATAAATCGAATTATTCATATCCTGATTTATCATTTCGTACGCGATATGATTGATGATTGAAAATGAAAAATGAAAAATATATCGACTTGTTTTCCTTTTGTTTGTACTTCTCCTGCGAGGGCACCATTTTTATCCTCGCGCGTGGCGGCAGATTGACGTGGAGTAATCACACCACTCCTGAAACGGAAAAGGAGAGTGGCATGATTTCTCCAGGGCCCTTGAGGTCATGTCAATCTGCCGTCACGGGTGGCAATTAAAATGGCACCTTCGCAGGAGAAGTACAAACAGAAGCAGCCTGGTTCCCTGCGTCAACTCGACCGCGTTCTTTTGAGGGTACCGGACGCCAGGGAAACGATTTGTTGACGCCTGGACAAAAACCAGCGAAACTTCTCAATCCTTATTTGGAAAACCCGTTAAGAGTAGCCTGCGTGCAGTCGTTCTTTCGTGTAAATTGAATTGTTTTGCGTAAATTGAAAGAACAGTACCTTCTTCCGGTTTTACAAAAGAAAGACTGCACGCAGGCTAGTTAAAGCGTCGTTCTGTTGGCTGGAAAGATTTAAAGCATGCTTCATGTAAAGCATGCCACTATGACAACAGCAGCCCGGGCCATAGTTACGGTTTTTGTCCAGACGTTATTTTGGACCACTTCCGTGGAGCCCAGTTCCCCAGTCGAAAATGACGTCAGGGAACCAGACTGAAACAGAAGGAAAGCAAGTGTTAAGTGCATATGTTGCGCACCAACTGATGAATTCAGATAGGAATAACTCGCTTTTTATACGATAACTTTTCTTCTACATTCAATGTTTCATAGCCTGTCATTACTTCACATTATAAGTTCGTCTCTTCAATCAGAGCTCCAGAAAAGTAGACAGAAACATAAAATTCGATTGCAAAACTTTTTCGACCAGACTTTGGCAAAATTGAGGCCATAATTAAGTGCCATTACTTGTACGGGGGAATTCAAAAATTCCATATCACTGAACACGAGACAAAATTGGGGTCATGCGAAATGCGTAAAAGATAATTTTTTCACAAGTACCACTTAACTTGCCCAAGTTTTCACCTGTTTTTCCAAAGAAGCTGCCACCTGAAAAGTTATCCACGAATTCGCGGAGGTCAGTATTTTGGTATTTGAAGCGGAAGAGACTTGGGTAATTCCAAAGTACCCAGAAGTACCAGTAAAATGGCACATTCCATCCCTGCAAACCACATATTTTGAGTGAGCTAGAAAACAGTTCCCCACTTTTAAAAATTCAAAACACCATGCCTTTGATAGCACCAAGAAAAATACGCAAGTGCATTTCATCACTCGCAGAAATCGTAACGGTTAGGTTTGAGGTTTTCAAACCTTTCTCTTCGTACACACCTGCACTTTCTTTAGGTCCCGTTTACAAAATGCCGTTTTCATTTCATATCAGATGAAAATGAGGCTCCTAGAATTGATAATGAGGTTTCGTATTGAGTTGATACCGGATTCGACCGTCCACGCGACATTAGGTCAGTTTCACAGAGCGTTTTCGTTGGAAAACGCAAAAAGACGGTACGAAGCAAAACGGAATGGTGCCTTTTCAATTCATCCTGATCCATCATGCACTTCAGGGTCGAAGGAAGCAAGGGGAGTAATTATTCTTAAAACAATAGAGAAAAATACATCTAACTAATGCGTGACGTAGCACCATTGTTTTCAAAATTATTGGGGGGCTTGAGCCCTACCTGCCTCCCATTTCCTACGAGCCTGATGCACTTAGGGAGCTGTCATAAAGTATGGAACAGAGGGGGGCGGAAGGGATTTGACAGGGTCAGCAAAATTATTGGATGAAAAATATTGGGCTAGTGAAATATCTCAAGTGATAAGCATGGGCCATGAAAGTATTTGTTTACAATATTTTACAATTGTTTTAAAGAGATCCAGCATCATTTTTACTGCTCTCTTGATCATTAGCATATTCCTCCATCTCAATTCTAATACAGTATTATCTTCAAACTCTTCCCTACTTTCTTAAAACTTTATACCGGAGGTTGCAGAAAGTCGGTATTGAGAGCATGATGCACAGGAAGAAAATTGAACTGTACAGTATAGAAGTTTCTAAATTTCGAAACCCTGGGGTCATCAAATTATTTCTGCAGGCATTTAGGGGCTAAGTAAACAGTTCTTGTTTCTTGCATTGGGCTGCATAATTTAACGGCAAATTTTGAAATCCCTTCCGCCCCCTTCTGTTCCATTCTTTATGACAGATCCCTTACGGTGAAATGAATTTTCAAAATAGCTCACTTTAGTCGTCAAACAATCCCCCCTCCTTGAGCACAGAACCAGAAGCACATACGTAAATACACGCAAATGCTGTTTTCTACAGGATTCGTTCAAGATCTACGCTAACATTTAAGTACAAATATCTTGGTTAAATATATTTCCACATACGTGACACAAAAAGTACTGAGTGCGCAGCAAAAAGGTTGCCACATTCGATAAGCCATATATCGTACACTGGGTCGAGTAGACCGAAGACTAAAAGCACCAATGTAATAAATCGTATTTGGCGATTTTTCGATGAATATTTGGCAGGACGCTTCCCCAGATTTTACCGATTTCTTGAAACTTAGCAATCAGAGACTAAAAGCACTAAGGTAATAAATCGTATTTGGCGATTTTTCGATGAATTTTTGGCAGGACGCTTCCCCAGATTTTACCGCTTTCTTGAAACTTAGCAATCAGTATAGTTAATCAGAAGTTATCGATCAAATGTTCTAAGAACTGGACAAATGGCTTGCGAGCTCAAAAATGGACTACTCATGATTTCTTCCAGGGGGTAGAAGGAGCGACTGTTTGATTTTACAAAGCCAAAAATATTGCTACCAAACAGAAACCTAGTTGTCTTTTGTGGTTTCAATAATGAATTTAACTAACTTAATCTCTATCACATAGTCAATCTTTCTTTTGCATTATAAAACTCCAATAAATACAATCTCCAAGTCCTTTTCCAAAATACGGCTTGTTAATATAACGCCCCATACCTGTCCTGATGCATGCAGTATTTTTGTCCAATAACTGGCAAAGGCCCTAAAGCCATACAGTTTTTACGCTTCTCATTACCAGCACTGTACGTGGAGTCTGTTCCATGTCTAATCTATCTTATGAGTAACTTTCTATCTTCAAGCATTTGCCCTAAAACTGTGCAAGAAATTTGTCAAAGATTTATAGACATTATCACTAACTACAGGCTAAATACTCTTCTATTTTTTCTTGATAAAAGACAGTATGAGATTGACTACAGTGAAAAAACTATCGACTGTTGGTCTTGAGAGACTAGATAATGCTGTACTTTCTTAAGATAAGAGATAATTTTTGCCTTTGCCTCTGCACATCTTGTTTCTTGCACATGATAAAAATTTGGCAAGACTGGAAGAATATGGATCCCGTTTACAGTGTCTTCTAGGTTTAACAAAATAAATGATTTAAAAAATAAATGAATGTACTGTTTTCACTTTTAGCTCCATACATCTACAGAGTATCTGCTCTTATTACTTAAATTCTTCAAATATGAGGCAGCTTGCTGACTTGACATGTTTCCACATTCCATAAAAGTGTCCTCTAAGATCTTATGGACATCTTTAGCCATGGTGCGAGCATCTCCACAAACATAGATGTGTCCTCCCTTATCAATCAGCTGCCAAATGTACTCTCTATGCTCTTTAAGGTGGTGTGTTACATAAACTTTTTGCGGTTGATCTCTTGAGAATGCCACAAACATTTTAGCCAGTGTTCCATCAGACTCGTATTCCTCAAGCTCTTCTTGGTAGAGGAAATCTTCACTTTTCTTTCTGCAGCCAAAGAACAGAACGGTGTCTCCTAAAGGAGCTCCAGATTCTTTCAATAAATGCCTCTCTTGGATGAAACCTCGGAAAGGAGCCAAACCAGTGCCTGGGCCAACCATAATCACAGGTGTTGTTGCTTTCGTTGGAAGGCGGAACTGTGTATGTCTCACAAAGATGGGCACTCTTGCAACATCCCCATTGGCTGGCAACTTTTCTTTGAGCCATGTTGTGGCAACTCCCTTTTGTTGTCTTCCAATTCTCGTCATCCAATCAACAACAACAGCTGTCACATGGATGCGCTTGGCGTGCATTTTTGAGGCTGATGAAATGGAATAATACCTGCATTGCAATCTTGGGAGCAATTCCAGAATGTGGTCTAATGGTGGCTTGACAGAGGGTAGGTCTTCTAAGATTGATACAATGTGCCTATGATCTTTTACAACCCACTCATTATATAGATGCTTGCCCTCTTCATCACCACTAATGAGCTTCTGAATGAAATCTTTATCCTTCTCATCCCTGGCATACATAACAAGTTCAGCAATTACATGAGTTTTCACTGTGCTTGCAATATCCACATAGTGAAGAAGTGCAGTGCGGTATGTTGTGGGGCAAGGAAAGGGGCTCTTCTTTTGTGCATCTGGATCAATGTTCTCTAATTTGAACACTGTGTCAAGATCAACATCAAGCAGTTTACCAATCTTTTCCACCAACACAATATCATTGACTGGGTAGATACCCACATGATCACCTGCATGATAGCGAATACCAGAGCCTTCTATATCCAGCTCAATGTGCATGCAAGATCGGTCTGATCCATTTTTGTGCAACTCTCTATTGACTCTAACAGGTGCAAGGTATGGATTCTTGGCATCATATGGTGGCTTCTGGTTGTCAAATGCACCAAGCTTTGCAATTTCCCCTTTGTATATTTTGTCTGCTGGCAGATCAGTAAATGTTCTCAATCGGAATTCACGACTTGTTGTCACTGACAATGACCTTTGGATCATTTTCTTATTTATATTAACATCAAAAAATTGACACACAGCTGGCCAGAAAACTTCTCTCCAATTGACAAAATCTTCCTCAATATTGGCATCATCATCTCCTTCACCTTTTTCACATACCCTGTTTGCCCCAAGTTCTTCAAGCCTTTTGTCAATGTACCTGCCTATCGAATTGTAATGTTCGTATGTCTTGTTTCCAAGTCCAAAAACAGCAAAGTTTAGCTCACTCAAATCTTGCTCTTCGTGCAACCATTCATACAAAGCTTGGGCATTGTCCGTTGGGTCACCTTCTCCGTACGTAGCAACAACAAAGACAACTAAAGACTTTGCTAATTCGTCTCTCATGGCCGGCAGATCATCGATGTCGCATTCTTCGGGGTCCAAAACCATGGCTTTCAGATCATACCTTTGGGCATCCTTTGCAAGCCTGTTTGCGAACTCTTCGGCAGTTCCTGTTTGTGAACCATAGAATATCGCAATTGATTTGCCAGAGTTTTTCATCTTTGTCACGAAACTGTCATTGCTCGAGAGCTGCGACGTCAACTTTACAGGCTGAGAAATCTGTTTTAGGCCAATGTCGATGTCATCAACTTTGTCCTTCTTTCTTCCGAAAAACCAATAAATGACACCACAAGCGAATGATAATAACAACAAAATATCAACTGGGCCAACAATGGCACTACTTACTGCTTCCGTAGTTGTTTCTCCCATCTCGTTCGGGTCTAAAATGGCAAGCTCTGCCGACACTTCTCTTTTCAAGTTGAACTTGCTTTTCGAAGTTCGATTCTTGCGTAATAAACCTCTTGTCCAATGGGCGGGGGCATTCCCTTTTAGGAATCCTCCCACCGGAATAGAGGCCAGTTCAAAATGGTGCATTAGATGACGATGCAAAAATCACTTCATCGGTGTGCCAAGATCTCTAAAAATAGGTTTCTGTCATATTTGTGAGGTCATTGATGAGCAAATTCAGGACGTCCCAATTATGTGCCAAATGAAGTATTTTTGGAGAAGTTTGCCAAGAATCGTGAAGTCGTCGGTCGGAAAAAGAATTGACCCCGCTCTCCTTTGAGATTTTGTGGGCATGTTCCAAGCTGTGGCCCAATGCCTGTAAAAAATATTTTGGTTCAGTGTTGATTTCCCAAAACAAGTATTTCAAATAAACTGATTTTTTGTAGGAATACGAAAATAGTTGTAACAATTTTCACAAATTGCAGCTTCATTGATCTGTGCAAGACCTTTTGGGCAGCAGCAAAGCAAAACTAATTGGTGATAAATAACTGCGGTTTAACTGAGATTTTAAAATTAAGATTCTGAATCTGCCGAGGCACCATTCTCCATGGATCATTTGAGTCATTGTCACCCAAGATCCTTTGCAGGCACGCTACAACAGCAGCTCAACTCTGCTTGGGTCAAATTTGATTTTCAGAATGCTTTAAATTTCAGCCTTCCCGAAAAAGACCTTCAGCAACAATGGCTCTCGATGTCACTAATCGAAGGGGCCAGCCTGAATGGATGAAATTAGTACTTTCTCTAAAGTGCCCAGACTCCTAATTTCTTCATTTTCGTTGGTTGAATAAAAGTCCTGCCTTTAAGAAACCCACTGTTTGACGAGGCCCCCCCATATTTGTACGTGATGCATTATTTCGTGAAGCGTGCGATTTCGCGATTTTGATATTTTCGACTCATCGAAGACTCCGCCATGCATCCTGGATCAGAATATTTTGTAGTTTTGTGGTATTTTTTAGGATTTTTGAAAAATTCAAATTCTGAAGTTTTTTCAAAATTTTGAAAAATACTCTGATCCAGGGTTCTCTGGTTCTGAGTTTTGTATAAAGTAGTTTCTTACAGGTGGGATCCAGGGGGCACTTGACTGTCCATTGTACGGGGGTGCGCACTCCAAGAAACGATTTTTCTACCCGGCTTTATAATGTTCCCTTAAAATGATAGCCTGGTTTAGAAAAAATCAACGAAGAATATACTCCAAAATCCAAAAATTTTATAGGAAAGCAATAAAATAACAATTTTGACAAGCGGCTTTGGAACAAATATCTTCTTTGATACAAGGCGTTAGAATAAAGAGGCGATAACGATACCCTGGAAGGACTGCACATCCCGTCAGCAAAATATGCTAAGTTCCCTGTCCGGGGATGGGACTTTACTGTATCAGATAAGAAGAAAAGAATGGCAACAAAAAAAACACACGTTGTAACATCAAGACTTCCAATAACTTTGTTTAACATCTCTGAACAGCTACAAACAGAAATGGGCATTTCTTTCAGAACAGGTTGACAGTTGCAAACAATATAAAAACGAAATAGCACATCGAAATATCTTAGACCTTGTGTAATCAAACTAAATTTGATTCAAAAATACAGGTATCCTAACACAGTGTACCAAAAATATGGCTATGCATTAACAACTGTAAAAAGAAGTTTAGACGTTTCCCGCTTTTTCAGTTTCAAAAGGACATGCTTGAAAGACACAGGCACAACCTAACAACATAGGCTTAGACGCTTAGACACTAAATACGCTTAGACAGACTATACGGGTGATAAACATTTATGTATCTTTCCTTTCTGTCTCTAAAATCTTCATGCTAAGAATTCTCTTTTGCTAAACAATATTTATGGTTACCTTTTAAATAACGGGTTCAAAAATAGACTATCCTGAAACCAATACGGCGAAATTTCAAATTCATCCACTAAACTTCTCACGTGTATTGGAAACGCTTGAAGTAAATGTTGCTAATTCCTTGCAGCAGGCATTTCACAGAAATTAGAAGGCTCCGCTGGAATTTTCATTCCAAATCAGTACTGCAACATAGTGAACTAAAATCCATGGGCCAATTTTGAGTTCCTTCTGCAGAAAGGAAAGGAGATAAAAACAGAACAATAATGCATCTATCTAAAGTTTTGCCCGTCAAGAGATTTCATCTACGAAGTTTCCTGAAACACCAAGAGTCGTCATTACAGAATCAAAATCCCCAGGGAATCGTCCTTTAACGTCAGCAAGCACTTGCTTTATTGATTTCTTTGTTTCTGTAAATGAAAATAAAAAAGTTATATAATAAGCTCCGATAAATTCAACAGCGGAACTCAATAGTTTGAGTTGAATCTTTGGCAAGCTTTGTCTACTTTGACAAGCTTAAAGCTTGCCAAATCAGACACAAATCTAGCCTGCGTGCAGCAGCAAGTGTGCGTTGTCAAATGGGTTGTCCTGGACACTTAGCAATAAAAGTTAATGCACAGTTAGTTGGGGGAGGGGGGGGTTAATAAAGCCTTGCCAAATTTCTGCCTTTTCACTTAAGCGTTTGTCAAATTTTTATCTGGATCAGGCTAAACACGGCGATTTTGATGTAACCACAAATTGTTTATTCCCAGGAGACTGGGACTGGTTATATAACAAACATCGTGGTGGGCCTAATCCATACAAACCCATTAAACTTTAAATATTTATAGTTCAATGTACAAACCTTTGCCAATAACGAAGTACTTATCAATGTCATACTAATTTGCCTATATCAAAGCAAACCATACAAACCATAAAAGCATACAAATTTTCCTACATGACTTTGCCTACATTAACTCCGGTTAAAGCCTCATACCAAAACATTTTCGAGAGAAATAAAACAGAGAAGAAGGAAGAAGGAAAAAGGAAAACGAGGCCCTGGTCGCATCCACAAAATGTCTCTGTCTGGATTCAGAAAAGAACTAATATCAAGATTTCAATGTTAAGTAGCAGTTTTTTTCTTCAAAGTCAAATTTATATCAACGTCAACAATTGAATAATCATTTTCTTGAAGTAGTATTTGATTCATGATGTACATCAATATAGCATCAAACAAAGGAAAACAAGAGATGGTGTCTTGAAAAATCAAACGAACTCAACCTCAAGAAAGTACAGCACAGTTGTCAAAGATATGAAAGATCCAACCTCCGCTGGAAGGAAAGAGGTGTTTGGCACGGATTCAAGTCCAGTCAGTGATGACGTACTGTATGGAAAACTTATGGTCTGTCTTAAACTATATGTAACGTGGAAATTCCCATGAAATAACAAAATTGAAGTGTTTTGCATAAGAAATTTGCATTCCTGCAAATCTCACATGACATCTTATTTGAGGCAGAACTTTATGTTAAGAATTAGAATCAAAATAAAGATTTGGCAGGGCATTCATATATTAACTAAAATCAAGTTTTTAATGTCTGAGCTAAGTTCTGTTTGGAAGTAACTGCTAACTGGTTCAGTCTCAAGATTACTGAACTGCATGTACCGCATTCAAACCAATCTATATGAAACCACGTTAGCAGGTTGTTTGAATTAAACAGGTTAAGGTCAGAATGTAAACAGAAAAACTGGTTTAATCTGGATGGACGATTAGTAAAAGTGAGGCTGGCTGACAAAACTCAGAAAGCGATTCAAACTTTGTCTGGAGGTCAGTAATGAATACTCAAAGGCAACTCTCAGGGCATAAATCGTAGTGCCGCAGGCCAACATCGGCTTTTGCTTGCCCATCTACCAAGTAATAAAATTTCGAGAATGACGTACGGCAATAGTTTCAGCAAATAAATATAATTTTACATATGAGTTAAACTAGAATTTCAGGATTCAAATGCACTAAACGTATCAGGCGTAAACCTTCATCAGAAGCCCCTATACTTGCTTGCTTGCTTGCTTGCTTGCAAATAGACATTTTAGACTGAGCAATAATATCATACTCTTTATATGAAAATTTCGCGTGAGCCACGTTAGAGCTCTACTGTTGTCCATGTTAGAAAACTTGTCACATTTCTTCAAAAGCTATATAAACATCGCTCAGTCTAGATTTTGCAGGATAGCTATTGGCATCATACGTACCAGCAGTGAGTCCGGAATCTGGTGTTATCAAGGCTTGTAGCATGTGACCTGTCAGCTGTCCAACAAACGGTTCAAGCTAAAAATGAACATCAAAACGTTTATAGATCATAAGAAACAACAAAAATTTTGCATTTGAAACTTATCCAAGAAGGAGCTGGGCAACACATGAGCAAGGTAATCGGACCGTGCGACCAATTCTCCAATGCTTGAAAAGAAAGCATCAATTTCGATTGCAGAAACTGCTATAAGGTGCTTTAAACAATTACTGCTATAATTTTTCTGTCGAAGAAAATTTACAACAACGCTTTGTTTCTTTGGGGAACATGGATACGAGTAACGTTGCTTTCGGTTAAGTGCACCAAAGAATCCAAAAGAATCGACAATTCGACAGCTTTCACTTTCTTTCATTCTTGTCAAATTTTCTATGTGCATTTGCAAGGAACTTTGACGCTTATCATTGATGATCTGATAAGCAAAATAATCTAAAAGGGTCTGGCTCAACCAGCATGCGTTGTGTGTGCCATCCCTTGGTAGGACTTTCTTGTCGCCATCTATGTGGCCCAATGAAAATGGCGACAAGAAAGGCTGATCAAGAGATAACACGTGCAATGTATGCTGGTTGAAAAAGACCCATTGATGACGGAAAAAGAAACATGTACTCACTATCTGACTGGCACTTCCATAAACCATACATAAACATTTCATGACTGTTTCATTTTCACTTTTATCTTCCTTGATAGGCAATTGTTGAATAAGCACAGGTAATACCTAAACAAAATGATAATGGAGTAAATTCAAATCAACCTACTAAAAAAGATTTGGAAACTAAAAGGCACATAGGAAACACAAAAACATCTAATTCACTTCAATGTATAAGACACCCCCGTCTAAGTGCCCAGGCGAGATGTTCACCGGGGTGCTTGTGGTTGCAAAATATGGTCAAATTTTCATTGGGGAGCTCCACTTATGTACTGAGGAAAGCATAATTATTGGCGGGGAACTGTCTAAAAACATAGGAATAAGATCATAAATGTCTCTCCGGGGTCTGTCAATTTGAAGCCGGAGTTTCACTTGTGAGGCGTTTTGTACCGGTGAGATTCACAGCTTGTCCAGGGACTGATTTTGCTTCATTTTTTCACCGGGGAAATCACCGCGGTAGAAGATACCAGGGCAATTAGCCGGGGGTGTTATTGGTGTCATGCATTTAGATGTAATCTGCTTTCTCTCGTTGATCTGACGAATATAAAAGTACTTTCTCTTTAAAGAACAAGTTCGCGGTAGGTATTATGTATGATAAGGTACAATATTATACTATTATGAATGGTTGTTTCCCATCATTTTTCGTCAAATCGCATGTTCAAATAAGTGACCAGAGGAAGGTAACGTCATAAAAGCAAAGAATCTGTTGTGCTTCTCTGACGTCACGCTCAAAGAAAACGAGGTTGCCCTATTGTTTTCTTCCTCTTTATTGCTTCTAGCCTCTTTATCATATTTTGATGACAAAATGGTGACGAAATTGCAACAATGATCAAAATCTTTATCAAGGTGCTACAAAATAGCTTACAAGCCAACTGAGGACAAATACCGAAACTCGCCTGAAATTCCAAGCTGGCCGCACATACTATTTCATAATGATACATTCTGTAACAAATTCTATTACAAATTAGTTTGGTTGATTTGAATAATTTTTCAATCAACTAAGTTTGCCTTAAACGTCACTAAATTGTTTTCACACCTGCTGGACGGGTACAGCATTTGAATTAGTCATGATCAATCTTGAAATGGCACCACAAATATTATCCATCACAAGAGGTGCCTGCGTTATCTTCGCTACAGATGACAGGGCTTCGAGTATGCTATTGTAGTATCTGATGATAGTTAAGAGCTAGTATAAGGGTAGGCTTTGTAAAGAAACTCTCCAAAACATTGTGTCGATTGCTACAAAGTCCCTTAAAATAGGTCAAGATGCAGACTTCATTGAGCTTATAATGTTTAATAAAGTATGCCTGTTCTGTAGCGAAACTGCTAACAAAGATATAAACAAGACAAATAAATGTGCCTTGAAGTTTTGTATGGAGATTACGACTCGTCATTTCATCAGCTTTTAGCCAGAGCTGGAAGCATTACAGTTCACTAAAAGAACCTATATGATTGAAATCCATAAGACCATGAACCATCTAAATCCTTCATATATTTGGGAGTTCTTTGTTAAGAAGGTTATCCCTCACAATCGTGTAGGCTTCAATCTGCACAGTCACATCGATATGGACTAAATAGACTTTTTAGCTATTCTAAAAAAGGATCTGAATTGAACGACATTTGTGTGGATTTTGTAGAACTTTCGAATGTGAGCAATTGCGCTAGAAGCTCTAACGCCACTCAAGAGAACCTAGCGTTTAAAAATGCGTAAAAACATCGCTCGATCCAGACTCTTTTTTGCAGTAGCTAAAAGGTCTATTCTCTTTCGGTTAGAGGCGGTCTCCTGTGGAACGCTCTAGATGACGAATTAAAAAGAGCTGGTACCTTGAGAAGTGTTAAAAGCCCAGCTCACTCTCCGTCACAGAGGCTGTTGGTTGGAAACTGAGCTTTCAGTTTTGAACTGGACCAGTTCAGTTCGTTTTAACAAACAGCCTCTGCGGCGAAGAATGTCCTGCTCTAAAAACAGGATAACTTTGAATAAGATATGGAAAAAGATACGGTAGGGCAGCTTCTGCCGCGCTTTCAGCAAGCACACCCAATGCAAAAATTGAATTACTAACAACTTCGTCATCATCGTCCTTCATTGTTGCAAGAAATAGCTGAGACAACTGTTCAGTGAATGGTGATATATATTTCTCCATTGCTTGAATGACCTGCATTAAAAATAAACAGAGGGATTGATGAAAAAATAGAAAAATGAATAAATAAATAAGAAAATGAATAAATAAAACATAACATAGAGAATGCAAGAAAGCTTGAAAGCACATGAAAATAGGCTTCATAAAATTGCAAGAATTAAAACTTAAACGAAGCATCGAAACTTTCTTCCGCTAAATTTCCAATGAAATCGAAAGTTTATAAAAATTTAGTGAGCAAAAAACAATTGGCAGCAAATGTCAAAAAATTGTCAAACGGTTGAGAAATTGTCTAAACTTTGTTGAAAAAGTGTCTAAAACTTGACAAAGCAATTATATAAATTGTCAAAAACTGTCAAAATTTTTCAAATGACATTTCGAGAAATCTGATCTCGCAGAACAATGCAAGTATGACGTAGTAATTTCTTTCAATAGCAATTTCAAGGACTCATGAGAATATCTAATATCTAAGAGGCAACAAAGATCAGCACTCACCTCAGCTAATGTACCAACTGAAAACGATCTTTCTGAAACTGCACAAGTTTTCCTCTAGAAAGCAATGTTTATAACATCAGAGCATTTAATGATTAAGATTGATCTTCAGTTCCTTTCTGTTGCATTACTACAGCGCCACAGTATCAGGAAAATAAATAAAATCCCTAACAGCCATAGCACATATTCTACTTTCATTTCCTAGCGAGGTACGATACTTTGATATAATTAGACAAATAATGACATACATAGTAAATGATAATGCTTTACAAAATACTAGGCCCCTGTGAAATCTGACAACTTAAAAAGAAGAAGAAACATGAGGACATTTGGTAAGGAATTCTGCTTAAAATAATTACCGTTCTTTTAACAAGCAATGGTAAAAATCCTTGGAAATAATCCTTGAAAACGGCACCCCCAACAGCTTGAGCTAAAGAAGGAAGAATATCACCAGTCTTTTCAATCAACATTGCATCCATCTCGGCTTGAGATCCTTCATCTTCTTCTGCATATGAATCGTCACCATCTTGTTGACATGGTGTCTATTAAAGAACACAATGGTTGCAAAGACATGAAATCTTTGAGGAAGCTGATGTCAATCGCTATCAAATCCCCCTGTGGATTGAGTGACTTGAAACGAACGTTACCTACCGGGTGTGACAGAAAAAATACACAGATTTGGTCTGGCCCTCGACTTATGGTTCTTCTTCCCTTTTTTCCGCCTGTGCATTGATTTACTGATATCACTTGGTCAATGGGGACTCATAATATTGCTCTGAAAAATTGGACCCAATTTAGGCCTGCGTAGAGTGATTCAGTATTCATCAACCAAATTGCCAGAATTTAGTTGTAAAGCAACCAGGAGAGCCTATTTAGACCCGGCGCTCCCTGATTTAGACAGTTACTGTTGTTGCATACAAAAAGCGGTTGATGAGGCCTAGAGCTTTCGCAGCTGCGATGGACCTATCTTGTTTCTACGGAGGAAGGTTACTGCTTGAAAGGTATGCATTTTGCAATTTGTAGGTCAGGAAAGTATCGTTCTGTACAAGCATTGGAAGATAGCCTTGTCCTCAATAGCTCAAATTGATTCAGACACTTTAAACCTTGCAAATCAAATGAAAATTCATAGAGTTACCAGCTTTAAAGATCAAGTTTAAGGAAAAGCTGAAAGTAGAGACCCTTGAAAAAGAAGCTCCAAAATCGTAGCAAAAGAATCTATCAACTATCATACTCCACGTTGATATGAGAGCAGATAAATAGGATTTGGAAAGTAATTTATTTTCTGTAACCATTAAGACTTATTACAAGACGTCCCTTGTTTCTCTGTGCTCCTTTGACTTGATGATGGCACTTTCAGAGACTCAAACAATACTCTGAAAGATTTGATCGTATTCCGGCCCAAACTTTGGTTACGGCAAATGTGATAGGATTTTCGATTCGATAGAAGAACTGATAGCATTCCCATAAGATTCGAGATTCGAAGACGTGATTCCATCATATACCATTGATGATTGCAGAAAATAGGGTCAGCCTTTTCACTGTTTCATTATGAGTCCCTGTTGAGCAAGGTTTAATGCAGGGATATAAGGGAATCATCATTATTAAATCTACAAAATTCCCCAAGGAATCGACGTCTCGAAAACATCGTTATATTTATCAACATGCAAGGTTTTGCAACACGTTGTATAGTAAAGGTAAGGAGATATCGCTGTGTTACCTTTTCTAGGAATAAATCATGAGCGGCATTGGCAATCAAGTCAATGAATTCTTTATTCTGTAGTCCGATACCACGAAATGATTTCAAAATATCGTTCAATGCATCGATAGCAGCCATCACGCATGACTGATCATGATCTTTGTTTATCATTCCCAAAGCAGCAGCCAGAGTTTTGCTTGTCAATCCCATTGCTAAAGTGAGATGTCAAAAAGTATTGAAGTTTTCCTTTCGTTCATTTTAGTTCAGTTTAGTTCAGTTTGGCTTTGCTTGGCTTAGATTAGCTTAGGAGTTTCCTGTGAAATTCAAATTTAGCAAGAGGGCAGAAAGAAATCATAGCTCAAAGAGTACAGTGCAACAAGGACAGTTTTGCTTGTCAATTTCATGCCTAAATGGGAAGTCATAAAGTTCAGGTGTCATTATGACTAACAATTCCTAATTATCATCTTCTGACTTTGATTTTTCTGTGACATTACGCTAAACTTATGAGAATTTGGCAAAAAGTTAAGGAACTAAAAAGTCTGATTTCTGAAAACCTGGTTTCCTTGTAGCGGGTTCTTGCTAAAGTTTTGCAGACTCTCAAAGTCAAAGCGGAAGAAGCATACAATATGTGTTTTCAATATTCAAAACATAACCGTATCTTTATTTAGATTTTTTCTTTGCATGACAAAATCCTTCAATATTCTCATTCATTGTGGTTTCTAGGGGAAAGAATTCCTAATATTGTAATCAACTATGTCCCGCCCAATGGGAGCAACATTCGAATAGTTATCCAATCATGAAAATCTATTCTCAGATAATCTTCGAATGTACATGGTACGTTTCTTCTGTTTTGACTGTAAAATCCCTCAAATAATCAAATGCCGTACAGTGATACAATGATCCCAGATGATGCTACCAAAGGTAGATTATTGTTCAAATTCATTGTCAGAGCCATTCACAGAGGGTACTAGATGACCATGTGTCTTTCCCACTATGATTGGTTCAGATTATTGTATTGTAGTTTTTTTAATGTTATATTTATGCTACCAAAGATACAGCTACTAGATACTGCTAAGAACAACAGAATTATGAACACAATATTAACTCTGATGCCGGAAAATACCGGTGAATATTCATCCCACGGGAAGGCATATTCATCCCGTAAGAAATAGTACGCAGGATATTTCCCAAGCTGATTGGTGAGCGAAGCGAGTAGGCGAGGGAAATGTCCTGCATGCTATTTCCAAAGGGATGAATACACCCTCCCGCGGGATAAATATTCACCTGAATTTCTCGGTATCGGAGTTAATATTCTGTTTTTCCCTATCAATCAAGGCCTAAGTCATCTTTTGCATGCCTCATAAGAGCTTCCGGGAAATAACAGGATATTTCCCGGG
This sequence comes from Aurelia sp. 4 Dawson et al 2005, assembly GCA_964019985.1. Classification (NCBI taxonomy): domain Eukaryota; kingdom Metazoa; phylum Cnidaria; class Scyphozoa; order Semaeostomeae; family Ulmaridae; genus Aurelia; species Aurelia sp. 4 Dawson et al 2005. Next base: position 1,801,071 of record OZ026497.1, read on the forward strand.
GGACCGCGGGAAGTAACAGGATATTTCTCGGAAGACAGGAAAACATAGGCGGATAATAATCCTTAGGGGGAAGATATTTTCTATTGAAAATGTAGAATTTCCTTCTTTGCTAAAGATAACATCTAAAATTATGCATACCAGGGGTAAAATCTATTGCACCATTCTCTTTCATTACATTTTGAAGCACACTGCATAATGTGGCACAGCACACAATAGAAGCTTTCTTTAAGCCGACACTTGCATCCTAATTAAAGAAGGAAAGATGAATAAGGGAAAAATGTATTTAATTTTCCTGGAGAAAATGGTCACAAATAAAACAAATAGGATAAACTGCACGAACAAACTTTTAGCACTGGTTAAGATACAGCAGGATTGTCCAAGGAAATAGATATATACGCATTAAAAAGAGTAACTGGGAAGTAGTAATTACCAGAATGATTATAAGGTTCAAAAAATTTTACTTACGTCGATGAACAGGTAGACCTCTTTGAAGCATTCTTCAAGGTACGGTAGGAAACTGTTCCTGAAAACAAAACAGCGAATTTGACAAAGCAGTGGCATGTTGCAATTTTTCATACAATCTTAGGTCAGTTCCGTGCTCATGGGCTGTAATGTTAAGTTGCAGCAAGAGCCAGCACAAGAAGCAAATTTATGGGACATTTGGTTTACCATGTGCCAGTTCTTTTGTTTACAAGCTCTACTATATGTAGGTTCGTACTGCAGGACGATTCATAGATACTGGGTCTTCGATGTGTAGGAGGTGGATTATGGAACTAAAGGTCTTCTCCATGAAATCTAAACAATGGTTTATATAGAACACTACAGTCTACCTCAAATTAAATGCTGTATGAGATACAAGCAATACCGCAAAAATTACTCCAATAAAACATTTCAATTGCTGCTATTTTCCTGTATTTTCATGTGACATCCAATTTGAGACAGTCTGCAAGTGCAGTGGATATTCGAAAATCGGAATCGGACAACGACAGGAAACGAACAAACAACTTCCAGAAAACAAGAAACAAACTTCCACGCCTTCGAAGGAGCAAATCAAGGGCATATTTGATGTCATATGATAAAACAGCACAACTGGACTTATTACATTGTTGTATTCTCGCTCCTTGCACAATAGCAGCAACAAATAATAACACGTCAGATCAGAGACACATTATATTACAATGGAGATAGTAAATAATCTCCAGATCCGAGCAAAGATCACTGGTTCAAGAGACCAGTGACCGAAAACATGAAAGACCATCCTTGAATTTTAACAATGGCGCAGGTCGGCATTCCATGCTACCGATGCAACAAAAGCATATATTTTGAGACAAGTGCTGAGCTCAGACATCATTTGAAGAGTGAACATGCTGAGATGTTTTCTCCACGAGGTGAGTACATTTTCAACTTCTTGAAGCCGTCTCTTGTTAATTCAGATATCGTAAAAGCTCTGCGAAGCCCCCCCCTGGGGGCCTACTTAGTTTCGGGCACTTCGAGGGCGACACACAATCTTCGAAGTCACGAAGTCAACTAGCAAACTAGTTTTGCAAAGTAAATGGAACATCTTTGGCGATTTCTGGAATTTGATAAATGTGGAGGTGGGAAGGGGGGGGGGGGGTTAATAGAGAGAGGAGGCTTATTTTAGCATTGTATATTCTGAAGTCAGATCCATGCCCTGCAGGAATCAATGAATTCGCAGAAAGTACAGTGTCATTGCAACAAACAGATATAAAACCTTGAATTTGTGATTTTTATTTCAGGTAGCGGTGATGGCAGATATGGAGAAGACGATTCTTCAACGGAAAGCATGACATTGCAAATACAGCTTGATGCAAGCGAAAAACTTAACGAGAAATGGCAAGAAAACCTCGCGAAAAAAGAACACACAATTAGCAAATTGCAAGAAGAGCTGTCGTTTGCAAGATCAGAGAAAGAGATTCTTGAGCGCAAATATGCAAGTGCTTCTGCAAAACTGGAGGAAATTAGTCGAAACCAACATATCATTGCAGAAAAATCGCAAAGAAACATGGAAAAGCAGGTTCATCAATTAGAAATGAAATTTGAGGGACTCAGCAGGAAAAATAACATGCTCTGGAAAGAAAATGAAACTTTGCGAAAGCAACAAGGATATGGAGAGGCAAAGCTTACAGAATTTGAACAGTTGAAGGCTACCGAGAAACAACTGGCAGATTCACAAAGTAAATCACGTGATATGACACAGTTATGTATTTCACAGAGGACGGAAATAGATGAATTGAATAAGGTTATTGATGAGTGCCAAAATATCATTGAGCGCCAGACAGAGGAGAATGAAACTCTGAAGACAGGGATAGAGAGATGTGAGCGCGATACTATTTTGTTAATGGAATGTAAAAAGCAATATGAACAGGAAATTGATGAGCTGAAATCGCAAAAGAAAACCGATAGAGAGTACGTTGCAAAATTACAGGATGAAAATCAGAAAAATTTGAAAATGTTGAATCGCACAAAAGCAGAGCTTGTTGAGAAAACTAAGCAGAACGGAAAATTGAAGGCTGAAGTTCACTCGATGATGAATTGTAAACAAGAGCTCAATAATGCAAACAGAAGGTTAGCAGAGATGACTAAAAAGGTTGAAAATGACGAGATAAGAATGCTAGAAAGTGAAAGGAGATATGAGTTAATGAATAAAGAATTGAACTTTATGCAAGAGGGTTTAGCGAAAAGCTATAAGGGAAGCACACTGGGGAATAACATGCGAGGAAATTGCATGGGCGAGACGAAGACTGCATGCCTGTCGTTTGATACGAGCAAAGAAATAGCGGCAAAAGAGAATGAGCAGCTAACTAACACTCTGTCTGCAAAATTTAATAAAAGACTAAAAGAATATGGCTTTCAGCAAACACAAGGCGAATATGACGACTTTGAAGCATCGCTGGCAGCCTTATTTGGATATGGAGAGCAAGAATCTGACAGGGCACAGAAACATGGCTGCATACAGTCGAAAAACGTTTCACATGGATGTCTAAATTCATCAAGGTTTGGCAGTGAAGCAAAAGATGTTCGGAAGAACAACAAGAAAATATTTGAAGAGTCAAGTCAAATGCAAACAAAGCAAGGAAATTTTAGTATCAACGAGGATATGATGGCTAAAGTTGAAGAGCTTGAAAAACTTTGCACTGAGTGTAAACATCAAAATGACAGTCTGAAGAAAAAACTGGCAACATTTGATGCAAACTCAAACTCACAGAACGCAATATTAGATGCAAAGCTAAGCTCCCAGGAAGAAGGACGCTGTGAGGCAAATGCTCCTACACAGTCATGTAACAATTGCTTCCAGGATCTACGATCGCACATCCTTGACTGGAATAAACGGCACGAAACGACGTTTCAGTCTCTTCAAGAACAGCAAGAAAATCTGCAGAAGTTATTCGCTGATTTGAAATCATGGAGCGTTCGTGTTTTTGATGAAATGAAATCATTGCGATGTGAACTTGAAACGAAGAAGGTAAGTCCTACAGATTTATGATATCCAGCAATTCATCATTTATCAGGATCAATGATGTCAATGATTTCCACAAATAATATCAACGATACTATGAAGTGACGGTGAAGTTACGTTTTCCAGCGTCAAGCACCGGGATCGCAGAAATAGAGCAACCTAATCGAGTCTGCCAGCCCTTGTCATGACGCTCAACTGGTGGGGTCCTACCAGGTATCGAACCCACTCCGCCTGATTGTTCTGGCTTCAAAATCAGAGGATTAAACAATTGCACCACAGCACTGCAAGAGCTCTGTCAATTGTTGAGGGGCAAGAAAATGGGGGGAGGGGCATATTTTATTTCAAACTGGGCATAGGCAACTCATTTGAAAGTTTTCAGAGCAAGTTTACAGTCCGTAGATACCTAAAATATTCTTGTCTTAAGAGACAAGGATACTCCTCCTTTTCTGTAAGCAATTCTTGAAGATTTCGATTTGCGTGGAAAGTTGAATTCCTTTGAAATTCCATGAGTCTACGAGGAGCGCTTATTCCCAATTGTTAAGTACCTGTGGACTTAAAAACATCCTCTGGAAACTTCTGACTTAACTGCCTATTCCCAGCCTGAAATAAAACACGGTCCTCGTTGTTTTGAAGATCTGAAATGGCCGTGAATCATCCCCTGTTTTTGACGACTTTTTGAGGCTTTCAGACTTACCCTTTTCCTCAACATCCTTTATTTGCGAAATTTACCGTGCCGAAAAAATTGCAAAAATACTCATTGTGTAGGGTAGTCTTTTAGCGACAGAACAACGTTTAAAGCGTTTCCATGGTCCTCTTTCTTATTTCTCTATAACCGATTGCTTCGGGTCACTTTTTTTGGGTCACCCCGTATAGAAGTTGAAGTTTAGATAGATGTGCTTAATACATCGAGTACAGATGTCAAGTTGCAAATCTTACCTCCTTCCCCCTTCCACGTTAAACCTAGAACCATTCAGTGTATTTAAAGTAAATTTCTTGTCCGTTAGGACTTTGAAAGAAGCTTGTGTGGGCAGAAAAGAAGCTTCATGTCACAGAAGAATCTCCAAAAGGTTGATTTTACCGAAGCAACAGAACGAGTTACTAGAAATATAGATTGCCGAAATAGTGAAAGTAATACTAAACGTTTTGAAGGCAATGAAATCGTTAACAGTGAAACCGAACTGGCAGCTATTCGAAGCATCTTAAAGGAAAATGATTCCTGGATGAAGCAGGGAAGATCCTCAAATCATTCGTGTAAGAGAGAAGGGAGTTCGTCCGCAGGTTCAAGACGAAGCAGCGAAAATTCGTTTGCTTTCAACACGAAACGAAGTTCAAGATTTGAAAATATTGAGATGGAACTCGAAGAAGAGATCAAAGAAGAATTAAACATGAAAATAAGTAAACGGGATTTAGAAGCGATCGAAGAAGATGCAGTGAAAGAGGTGGAGAATATTATTAACAGTATTGATGATGAACTTGAACAAGAATCTACCAGGAGTTCAAGAGCGAACAGTATACAGGGTTCTGAAGGACGTTCAAGACAGAACAGTCTACAAAGTTCTGAAGGGCGTTCAAGACAAAACAGTCTACAGGGCTCTGAAGGGCGATCGAGACAGAATAGTATGCAGGATTCTGAAGGCTGTTCGAGACAGAACAGTTGGCAGGGTTCCGAAAGAGAAAAGAATGATCCTGGCAGAAACGTAAATGACGGTGAAGGTAAGTATGGAACCTCTTTATGACATATTCATCGAGCCTCTTTATGACGACTTCGACTTTGCAACGACTTCAGCTAAAGAGTCTTTTGAAGTAAAGGGCTCAAATCTTTAAAACTGTGGGTTTAAAATTCTGTTGCAACTTTCTTTGAATTGAATGACTTGAAAAGCATCTCGGGCACTTTGCTGTAAAATTTTGCCGTGGAGATCGTTTGATATCCTGAGTCGTTTCAAAATGGCTGATTATTCTATTATACTTGAAGCTTTGACATCATCAAAATTCTCAATCAAAAACAAAAATTATAATCAAAGATTATAAACTGCGAGGAAGGACACCAGGTCACCGAGTCCTCACCATGAATGAATTTAGATGAAAAAATCTATAACATTTTCAGTCCAACAACTTTCAGAGTTCTAACTTAATGTCTGTCTCACTTTAGACAGTACAACAGCTGATCACTTCGATAAAAGTACTTTAATAATGGAAGGATATTTCAGGGTTGCCTTCTAGCCATACAAAAAACAACACCAACAACAACAACAACAACAACAACAACAACAACAACAACAACAAAACCTTCATCTTCATCACCATCATCATTTTATTCTTATGTACTGCGATAATTCAGCAATGCTCTTGATAAAAATTTTATTTGAGAATGTTACAGCATTGTAAATCGTTTACTCGTCACGGACCTGAACTATGTTCTATTCTGCATCACTTTTTGAGCCTACATTGTTGATATATCTGGTTGTTCTTCACCCTCTAGCCATCTGTAAGCAGCAGCAGCAGCAGCAGCAGCAGCAGCAGCAGCAGCAACAACAACAACAACAACAACAACAACAACAACAACGTAAATCTTGCGCCAAAGATGTTTCAGAAAAAGTAAGTTCAAAAGCCTTCCTAACTCCTGACGGCAAAATTACGAAATCGCAGAGCTGCCAAAGCGACGAGGGAAAAACAACGTATGTTCAACATCAGAGTGGTTCAAATCATTCAGCTCCAAATAATAGGAGGCTTTCTCCAGAGATTGTCGCAATATTGTCTGTGCATGGAATAAGAATTGAAGATATGGATTTTGGCAATTTTGGTAATGATGAGGAGAAATGCAAAGTGAATACCTCTCAAAGCAAGACACAAAACATTGCAAATGAAAAAATATCAGTGGAGGAAAACTGTACCGAGGAGCTGCAAACTACAAACGAAAACCTAGAAGAAAATGACGTATTTCAAGCCGACTCCTTGACATTAGGATACTTGTATTCATTGCAAAGAAACACAGCCTACCATCCGAAGTATGGCACCAACAGATGGCGCTCTGAGACGCCAAACACAAAAGTAAACAAAAAAACAAGCCAAGAATATGATTCACGGAGATTTTCTCTCGACAGTCGCCTTAAACCTCATAGAAATTCAAGTTTAACGCCTTGCAACAGCTTTGATTCAGATTGTCCGGTGACGTTTGCCAATGTGAAAAGTTTTAAGAGAAGAAGTATTGGAGAAAGCCAGTGGGGATATTTAAAATCAAAGAATGACAGTGTAAATGTGGAAGAAATATCAGGTACTAAGATCATGATGAATACTTGATCGCTGGGATTTAATTATCATTATCATCATGATCATCATCGTCATCATCGTCGTCGTCGTCATCATCATCATCATCATCATCATCATCATCATCATCATCATCATCATCATCATCATCATCATCATCATCATCATCATCATCATCATCATCATCATCATCATCATCATCATCATCATCATCATCATCATCATCAACCCAAAATCTGGCGACCACATCGGAATACAGATGCTTTCCTCACAATCCCACAATCAGCCTTCGCTGTACTCTGTTTGGGGGACAGATATACAATACAATCATATATTCGTATAAGTTCATTAGGATCAAGCATTTTCCACTCCTTGATGCTATCTATAAACTGTTCTGGTGCACCCCCATCAGATATCGAGACCAAGATTTTTCTGTTTCACATGTCATTCTAATTTGACAACAAACGATTTTTCAGATTTTTATTTTGTTTCAGGTGATCAACAACAACATGCATTTCAAGCCACAGAAGGCCGAACGACATCACTTGAGAGACATGTTGAGGGTCAGGCTAAAGACGATAAAATCCAGATCAGAGACGATAAAGACCAGACCAGAGGCAGCGATAAAAACCAGACCAAAGGTAATCAAAGTCAGATGAATAATAACAGAAGACGTCATTCTGAAAGTTTGTATGATGCTACTACAAGAAATACCTTTGAAAATAAGGTAAATCAGAAACAAAACAATCTTGCAATGGAATTACTGCGCAGAAAACACCTTGAATTTGAAATTGAACAAGATATGAAAGCACAACAGTTTTCAGAAAATGTAGCATCTAGAAATCGTAGAATGACTACCGGTGAATTGGAAATGATGAGAAAGAAAGGGATTCAAGACAAGGCCACAAGAAGACAGACTTTTGCCGGGGAATCTGAGCAATTCGAAAGACCAAGGGCGATGTCAGAAGGAAAAGCTGTGAAGTCAACTACGAGTTTGCAGAAAGTGAAACTACCAAAAATTGATGACGAGGATGAAACAGATAGTGATGAACAAAACAGAACGTCCAATGAGACCAGTGACCAGGTAACAAATGAACATGAGGACCTTCTAAAGGCCCCATCTCAACATTCTCGCTGAAACCCACGGATTTCTCACATTTTTTCAAACGGAAAGCATTATTTTGAATCTTTTTACATCACTGAGAAACAAACCAAACATTCATATCCAGGGAGATTTAGGAGGTCCACGGAAAAAAGTACGTAATAAGGCCCCTGCAGGCGAGGCGCAGAGACAACAGAGCGGTCAAGAGGAACCCCCCCCCTAGAACATGTTTCGATCGCACCCTTCATAGCTTAAAATGCATTTCATGTTGAAAATCTTACTTTATGAGGCCCCCTATATCCCGAGATCCTGAGGCAAATTGACCCTCCTCCCCCATGTCGGCGGCCCTGTTCATATCTCTTACGATTGCGGGAATATGAGTGGATTTGTGACGGTTACTTTTTGGCAGCTAAACAAAATGCAGAAGACAACGGCACATGCTTAACACAATGATGTAAGCCTCCCTAAATATGCACTAGGATGGATCACGTGCTGGTCACGTGATTAAATCTCAGTATATTCCCACTCTGTTTCCTTATGTTCGTAATGGGCCTAGCCACGTTCGTAATGGGCTAAAACTAAGAAAAATGCAGAACACCTCTCTCTATGATTGCCTTACCTGCTTCAGGGCCTGTTCATAAGAGTAAAAATACCTCATGCGCCAGACACAGGACTGACAGGTGACATTCCACGTTCTCACGAAAAATTCTTTGCACTTTTCGTTTCGAGTTTGAATTATGAATGCAACACCACTAATTTAGTGAAGTCTCACCTCAACAGATGTGGAATTTCATCTAAATGAGGTGAAATTGTTCACATAAGCGAAGCTACAATGGTATGGTGAGGTGGACTGATTCTTACTCTTATATTCGTTGATTCTTAAATAATAATTTGTTGTCATTTCATGAAAGCAAAACTTTTCACCTTACGCCACCTATCAGCCCCGGGACTAAGAAGTGATAAATCCCACAAAAAAAGTTGCTGAAATTCCCCTCGCATCTCAGCCCCAGATCTGGGAGGTGAGGTGTTTTGTCTCATATAAACAATGAATCATCATTTATTTCAGAGCCAAGAAGATATACATGAAAAAGAAATTGAACATGATATTAAAGCACGACAGTTTTCAGAAAGTGCATCACATAAAAATCGTAGAATGACTACCGGTGAATTGGACATAACAAGAAAGGACAGGATTTATGGCAAAGAAGGAAGAAGGCAGACCATCGCAGGCGAATTTGACAAATTTGAAAGAAGTCGGGCGAAGGAAGAAGGAACATCTGGGATGACCACGAATTTACTGGAAATGAAACTACGTGAAATTGAACATGAAAGCAGTGAAATGGATAGCGATAACACAGTCATCTGCAATGACAAAATTTATCAGGTAAACAATGAATAAGTGGGTCACGTGATGGTCATGTGATTAGATTCAACTTATTTTCCAGCTCTCGTTTGCTTGAATTGATAAAGGGGCTAGCCACATAACTAAAGCTTCGAAAATTGCAGATAGCTGTCTATGACTGAGCTGAGGATGCTGGTATTGTTAGTAATGGGTACTGCCCCCTACGGTACCTCGTAATGATACCTTTGGTACTTGGTACTGACAAGAATTTCTGTGGCACCGCGGGCTATTTTCAAGGACTGGAACCCGGAAATTATCAATTCTTTCATTCTGAATTTTTCCAAGTATTTTTCCGTAACTCTTTAAATTTGAAGTGGTACTGTTTTTCTGCTCCGATGGTCTGGTCCCTGATACTGACTTTAAGGGTACTGAGTACCGGATATTTTGGTACCTGTGGTATATTTCATCTGTCACCATCCTCATGATTGCCTTACCTTCCTTTACGACATTTGGTACGTGGGTTACTGGCATGGCAGAAACTATGATAAAGCTACTTTGATTACTAACGGTTTTCGTCATTTATTTCAGAGTCCGGAAGATGCACATGAAAAAGAAATTGAACAAGACATGAAAACGCAGCAATTTGCAGAAAATGGAGCATATAAACATCGCAGAATGACAACCGGGGAATTGGACATAACAAGAAAGAACAGGATTTTTGGCAAGGCGGGAAGGAGGCAGACAATAGCTGGTGAATTAGAGAAAATTGAAAGACCATGGGCGAAATCAGAAGGAACGGCTAAGATGACAACGAGTTTACAGGAGATGAAGATATCTGAGAACGATAACGAGATCGAGATAGTTAGAGATGACTTAGACACAAGCAATGATAAAAGTTTTCAGGTAAACAATAGGAAGAGTCACGTGATTGTCACCTGATTGAATTTCAACGTAGTTTCCCGCTCTTTTTGCTTACGTTCGTAATGAGAATAGCCACAAAGCTAAATCTTCGAAACTTGCAGAAAACTGTCTACGACTGCCCGCCTAAAAGATACTCGGTATGCTGTTCATTCGGATGGCAGAAGCTTTCAATAATGTTTCTATTATATCTAATACCTTCTTCACTCATTTCAGGTTCAAAATGGTGCACTTGAAACCGGAAAGCAGCAAGATATGCAAGCGCAGCAGGTTTCAGAAAATGCAGCATCTAGAAATCGCAGAATGACCACCGGTGAATTGGACATAATAAGAAAGGACAGGATTTATGGCAAGACAGGAAGAAGGCAGACAATTGCCGGCGAATTTGACAAATTTGAAAGAACTGGTGCGAAGGAAGAAGGAACAGCTGGGATTACCACGAGTTTATTGGAAATGAAACTATCTGAAATTGAAAATGACAGTAGTGAGATGGTCAGCGATGATACAGACATGTGCTACGATACAAGTTATCAGGTAAGCAATGATGAACACAAAGGTCACGTGCTGGTCATGTGATTAAACTTCATCGTATTTTCCCGCTCTTTTTACTTTGGCTCTTAATGGGCCTTGTCAATAGCCATATAAGTAAAGCTTCGAAAAAATTGCAGAAAACTGTCGATGAATGCCTTCTGGCTTAAAGAACCTTGGTATGTGGCTCAGTCTAGCAGCAGCAGCTTAAGTTTCAATTATTACTGATGATTTTCTTCTTTATTTCAGAGTCAGGACGATGCTATAGACAAAGATATTGAACGAGATATGAAAGCACAACAGTTTTCAGAAAATGTAGCATATAAAAACCGCAGAATGACTACTGGTGAACTGAACATAAGAAAGGACAGGATTCATGGCAAAGCAGGAAGAAGGCAGACCATTGCTGGTGAATTTGAGAAGTTTGAGAGACCTAGGGCGAAGTCAGAAGGAAAAGGTGCGACGAAAATAACCAGTTTACAGGACAAGAAGCTATCTGAAATTGATGACGAAAGTGAAATGGTCACCGATGATACAGACATGTACAATGAGACAAGTTATCAGGTAGATGAAATCCATCCATTCGCGCCATTAAATTATCAGGGATATGAGTCCAAATCAGACAGGGTATCTCAAAAGAAGCTTCCAAGTTTTAGGTTGCATTCACATTGCACAATCTTTTGTAAGCGTTTCAACGCTCGTGCAGATTTCAGTCATACTAGTCCCTTAAAGTGTTCAGACTGCAAAACATTTGCCAACGGAAAGAAGCTTGCCCATGCAGACAAGCTTGTTAGCTAGCAAGCAGATAACTTACACGCGCGTGCAAGCGAGATATATTGTGAGCTGATCATTTCAGAAGTAAAAACTGACCTGCTATATGGGATCCAAGGGACATATCAATCTGAACGGGAAAGCGCAAACCAAAGCAAATTTATGCAATCAAAAGTATGAACGCGAAAACAAGCCTTCGATGTGAATGCAGCCCTAACCTTGAATATCTCTTAACCTCCTCAACCTAGTAAAACAAACAAAACATTTTCTAAGAGTGTAATAATGCAGTTACTACATGAGCACTAGTTTGATAAATTGCGCGACAGAAACAAAAACGGTAGAACGTCAAATAATGCTTTTCAGCATATTCCAGCAGTCAACTTTTCAGCAACTGTAAGCATCATTTCACAATATAGTAGATTGAGATGCTTACCATTTTTGCAGCCATAAACCCCGTCCTGCTTCAAGAAATAGGGTTTGAGACGTTTGGGATATGATTCAGGTGCAGGGGTGTCATTGACGTTGAGATGACTTATAAAATATCGGGGAATCATCATTGTGTCGCCAATTGCATGATGTGATGATGTTGTAAACGTTGCAGACGACCCCCTCCCCCGCCCCCGTTGTCGGCGCATTTAATCTGATTGCTTTGCTTAACACTGGGCACATTTTTATGAGACACCCGGCAGGTCCCAAATCTTTAAAAACGTCGGTGTAACATTCTACGATCTATTTCTTTGAAATGAATTGCTCAAAAGAAACCTTTGCTTCTTTGCTATAATTTTACCATTAAGCTCCCCTATCAGTAATTTTTGATATTTTTGGAAAGCGCAGCCAATTTCGCATTTCAATTCATTTGAGACTATGACATCATCAGATTTCTAAGCTGCAAACCAGAAGGGTGAAGGGCTTGTGATTGATACCACATTGTTTGCTCATCTAGTTTAGATATTACGATGGTTATAAACTTTTCTGGAAATTTTACTTGAATTCTTAAAATACGGGAGAAGAAAAATCATCTGATTCGAAAAAATACTTAAGATTCCAGCAACGTCGAAAGGCTGAATCATAGCAAAGCATAGACTGATTGCATATTCGTAGTTATTGCTATTGATATAGACTGACGCTCAAATTTGCTCATTTTGAGTCACTTTCCTACACGACCTTTGTGCCATGAAAAGTTGTTGTTGCTGTGATTTTTGTTGCTGTAGCGATACCTGGGACTATGTCGTGAGTCTAAGCAAAGTAGCTAAAAATCTTTTAAGTCATTCAGTTCACAGGAATTGGTCACTGAATTTTACAGCAAATTCTTAAACGTTTATAGCGTATGATCATCTCCGCCATGACATTTTCTCTATCAAAAACAGTATGTAGTTTTAGAGATGACGTCTATCGAAAACAATGAATCACCATTCATTTCAGAGTCCGGAGGACCCTTCACAAGAGAATAGCATCGATTATGATTTTCTATCTCAAACTGAAGAAAAAACAAATGAAAAAGGGCTTAAACAGGAGAACGTCGAGGAGAAGCTGCAGAAATTCTTTTTTGGAAACGATCCTGAAGATATGTACGAACGAGAAGAAACTGGACTGCCAAAAGACTTCGACATGAAATCGTATCTGTACGGATTGTTGGATCATAAGACACCGAAGATGCAAGAAAGACGAAAATCTACTTGCAGTAGGTAAGACTACAGAACATTTGACTTGAAGTTTAGGCTTGAACTTTAAACAAGACAATTGCGGCCTCGCATTGTTCCAGACTTTCCTATACAACCCTCGAAAGACCAAATGCCATCATGCTAGATGACGCACCCTCCGATGTATAATATCGCTACTCAACTTTGGTCTCATATTGTTGCAAGGCTTCGTATCGCCTCCCATTAATTTCCTACACGACCTTTGTGCCATGACAATTTGCCCCATCATGACCACATTACACAGGACAAACAAAAATCTGTCCATCATTAAGAATGACTTTATTTCAAACTTTGTATTCTGCGATTTCAAAAGGTTATACAAATAGTTATCAAAAATTTTTTGTATTGAATGCCCAGAAAGGAAAGTTGTTAGTTATCTTAATTTTCAAAACTACAGGAATTTTCTAGACATTTCATCATTCATATGAGCCATTTCTGATACAAATTATCCTTTGAAGGTGGACGGTCTTTTTCCGATTTTTGGAAAAGATTTACTGCAAATTTGCCACATTGAAACCATAGTTTATTCTTAATCAATTAAGGAAAAATAGTAGAAGATTCAAGGAAAGCATAGTTTTGAAGGTTTAAAGAGCTGCAGAAAGCAGAAGTCGATTGCGTTTGCTTTTTAATTGAAGCTTTGGTAATTCGACGACGTCACAAAGACCCCGTTACTCTTTCAAAAAAGTGAATGTAATAAAAATTCACAAATTAAACTTGTAACAAAGAACCAAAATTCCTTTGGAATGACTTTTTTGAAGTTTGAGTCTCTTGCTAGTCTAAGAATTTTCCAGAAAATATTTCAGCTTCCTTGTACAGTGGTAGATTAAGCATGAGCCTTTCTGAGAAGAAACATATTGCCGTCACCAGAGACATACAAACGTACGTACATGCAAGGCTTAATGAGAATTACCAGTACCTTGAAACAATTGAAGGCGAATTTGATTACGTCTTCCCTACCTCTACAATCTTATTACTTCACGCTGAAGTCCAAAACTTTGCCCTCACTAATTTTATTTTCAATTCTACAGTACAAATCTGTCAAGACAAGTAACAACAGATAATCTCCACATAACCTCAAGTGGAATGCCAGGCTACGACGAGAATAGCAGTCCTTCGCAAAGAGATCTCGTATTTTCAACTGATAGCTGTCCAAGAATGTCTAACTATCAAGTCAACCCCAGCAGCAGTCCTTTGCAAAGACAGCTCGTGTCTACCACCGAAAGTTGTCCAAGAATGTCATTTTGTCAAGTCAACCGGAGCGATAATCCTTTGCAGGAACCAACCGAATTTGGAACTGATAGTTGCCAAAGGATGTCTTTTAGCAAACTCAAGCATAGTAGCTGTTCTTCACAAAGACAAAATGAACTTGCAACTGATAGTTGTCCAAGGATGTCCTTCAGCACAGTCAACCGGAGTGGTATTCCTTCCCAAAGATTTGCAACTGACAGTTGTCCAAGGATGTCTGCTTATCAAGTCGACGAGGAGAATTTTCAAGATGAAGAGCATCGCTTTTCCTTCGTGGATACAAGTATGAGGAAGTCAGTGCCTGCTGACTTACGGAGTGAAGAACTTGCTTCAAGATTAGCGGGTCGCAGTAATGATACCCTGGCAGCAAGTAGAGATGTCTTGCATAAAAATTGGCAATGATTTAATGTAATGATGAAGTAGTGTGTTTATAAATTATATTGAAATCATATGTGACATGGATAAAAATAATTTTGGTATGATGTGTGGATAGTCAAAGACCGCAATGATATACGACAAATATAACATTATTGATACAGAAGATAATATGAAATTATACAAGAGAGAAAGTGTTGATTAGCATTATCCTGAATCTCAAATAAAGGAGATCTTTATGCTTGTGAGTGGCAGCAAAGATCTACTCGAAAAATATGTTGAGGCGTAAGCTTGCTGTGGAAACTTTTCGAATTTCATGACATTCAATGCAGGGAGCTTCAATGTATCAATAGGGAACGTACCATGCTCAGAGCAGCCCTTTTCGTTTGATTCTCGGGAAAGGATGAGATTCAACGAGGGCCAACCGTCAGTTTATGAAAGCCTGCACACTGCTTAAGTCAATGGCACCGAGTTTACTCAACATGGCCAGAACTAAACTGAGATCCAAGTGAAGTGATTCTTAGAATTCTATTGCATGTAGCCACAACTTGCTCTGCAATCATTCGGAGAATTCAATCAAAGGACCCAAATATTCCCGTTTTTCGTCAAAGGAGCGATTCCGCAGCTCAACACGATTTGTTAAATGAAGTCGAACGTAGGACACTTCTTTGTGACACTCATAATGTGAAACGTTCATAAAATTACCTTGTTTCTTCAGCTATTTCACTGATGGCATTACATGTATCCTCCTTTTCATCCAGGTATGCATTTTCCACAGTGTACCTAAATTAAAAAAATAAAGTAATTCAAAACTCTTTGAAAGGTTACTGTGTCAATGCTAATGAAATACCATAATTTGTCCTATATCATCCAAAATAGAAAACTTAGACGTTTCAATTCTCTGTTGAAAGATTCAATCTTTGATGAGAAGTTAAAGAAACAGTGAACTGCTGCAACATGAAAGCATCCTAAAATATGGCAAGATTGCTAGGAGAGTTACTTTGCCCCGTAATGTGACGGAACGTACAATTTGTTCCGGAAAATAGCACTCTTACTTCCACAAGTTAAAATAATTCTACAGTCATAATTCTGTTAACTCGACGAAATTTTGGATCATAATTCTGCAAACTATGAAGAAATTCGCAAGGTGCCTCAGACTGATCAGGATGAGTCCCTTGTATCCCTGTGGTTAACCTTGTTCAACAGGCACTGTTGGTGTTGACCGAAGTGCCATCTTGAAGTCAAAGGAAACATCATCAGGGAAACAAAGGACTCCAGGTCATAAGTCTAAAACGTACCCTTCAACATCATCGTCGTCATCATCATCATGATTTTCATCTGAAGGATCTTCAACATCCAACTCATCGTCAAGCAAAAAAGCTGGTTCGTCTTCAGAGAATTGTGCCTGAAGAAATAATAAACAAATAAATAGTAAACAAATAAGGAAAACTGATAAGTTTAAAAACAAATAAGTAAAGTAAATAAGCTTGAAATGAAAAATATTGATGAGCCTGCAAAAGTTAGTCAATCAGTAGAAACCGACACTAACACAAGCCGTACTGGAAAGTTTTTCGATGGCCTGATGATGTTGCATAAGTGCCTGATAGAAGGATAACAAAACCTAATACCCCAGTTTCGTTAACACCTAAATAAAAACATACAAGTTCATGGAAGGAGCTTTCAGTACCAAAGGTGGCTTCTCCACATAATAAAATTTGATTTAATGGCTCCTATGAATTTTAACATGGCTTAATTTCAAAAATAAATACCTCGGAAATAAAAACAGGTCCTTCCTATCCTACTAACAATGCCTAAAAACGGAGAATTGCACGGAAACAAAACTTCTGAGACATTAAACTGACAGGACTAATACTCTTGACATTACATTTCGCAAATTCAACATTATTCTACAAAATATTAGTTCAGCACAAATCAAGAAGGTTAAAAATAAAAGTCGTACCATGATGCCTTCAGTAGATTTCAACGATTCTATCATCTTTGGTATAATCTGACCCAAATACTTCGTCATATCTGATTTGAGAACAGTCGACAAAGAAGAGAACAATGCATAGCTGCAAACAGATGATGGATTTAGAGTTACTGAGTGACAATGAAAATGAGACAAAAATTGTGAAAATGTACAACTGTATAAGCCATTTAAGTAAAGAGAAGCTCTTTGTGCATCGATCAACAAACAAAATTCCTCTCAAGGAGGCATTTAGGCAATCTGGGATGAGGGGTTCTACCAAGGACGTTGTCAGACTAATTCAACACCGAGAGAAAAATTTATGATTAATTGCGAAATTTTTAGGATGATACAGTAATATTTTCCGGACACTGTCAGAGTAAGAAAAAACCACAACATCTAAAGGGCAAAAACTACATGCTTGGGAACTACCATACAACTGCCACAATGATCAAAATTTTCTTCTGAAAGTGGACAGATAACCATTACTCGATTGGTTCGACGAAGCAACGAATAAAAAGTCGAAAAATACTAACGTGCATCGTCTGATATCAGGATCGTCTGAATCTTCTAATAATGCCTGCAAAATAATGCAAAACAAATGAAAACATGGCTGTAAATACAGTGGAAAGGTTAGAATTTGCTCAATGAATACTGCAAAGCCTACGTTAAAAAATCTTCAAAGAAAGCCTACACTCAAAAATCTATAAACAAAGCCTAAATTCAAATATCTTTAAATAACTTGCCTATTACCTTGGATCTGGTTAACAGGCTAAAAACAACTGGAAAGGAGAAAAAATGAAGATGGAATACACACTGGTTTTATAGCAACAACGGTGCGGAGGGCTAATAGGTAATTTCTTAGAGTTTAGGACTATGTTGCTACCAAAAGTTTCTCACAAATTTTCGTACATTTCTAATTCGGGAAGTGCCAACTGATCTATTTTTGTTAGAAGGGCTCCTAAATCCCTTCTCAAAACATAAAAAACATAATTCGCACCCAAAACAGTTGCTATTACTGTACAGTATCAAAACATGTTTGAATGATGTGGAAAAATTAAAGCTGTAAATTACAAAGTTTCAAAGCTTTTCGATCAAGGCAGAACAGCCTCTTCGCTTTAAAAACATCACACCTATCGTTTCTTATAAACTATTCTTATAACAATTGAGTGTATCTTCACAAGACGTCAATGAAATTTGTCTGAAGGTCCTTCAACACCATACATTAAATCTTTATGTCTGCTAATTCTACAATAATCTATTTATTTTCATGCTTTATCTGTAAGTTTATAAACAGTTGGTATTCAATCTCAAACAATTTTGCAACAAATATGGTGAGCAAGCTTTCATTTTAATCATTAGTCTAGTTAACAGCAGGTGGCTTCTATCGAATGAGGATGGTATTTATGAAAATGTATCAGGGTGAACTCTAAGCAAATTCAAAGCAAATTCAAAGCAAATTCAAAGCAAATTCAAAGCAAATTCAAAGCAAATTCAAAGCCAATTCAAAACCAATTACATCTATCAACCGTAATCACTTAAACTTTCTAGAAAGTCAGATTATGGAAAGCTATTTCAAATAGAAATACCGGCTAGACACAATGCCAATATAACTTTGGGTGTTTCTTGAATTTATCTCAAAACCAGGCTGGTCATAGATTTTGTGCTATCTTTCCACCGTTATCAAAGCCTCTCAATGCTCTCAACGCAATTTTGCCTGCTAGTGACATTTCTAACCTTTCAAATGAATCATTAGTCGAACTCATTCTGTATGGCAATGAAAGGTTACCATACGACGTTAATCAACGATTCATAGAGGCTACTCTAAAATTCATTCAAGCAAAAAAGCGCTTTTAAATTTCTGCTTCAAACCACCAATACATGGACATATCTTTCCATTGTAAATGTAGCCTTAGTTTTATACTAGCAATCTTTGAGCATGAGCTTTAAGAACAGTCGTAGTTGTTTTCCTGCAACAGTTTCTTGTGTCTCCCTGCTTCCCTGTTCCTGTTTGCAGTACCCAGGGATAAGAGAAAAACAAGGCACAGGGGCACAGACAGGAACAAAATGTTGCCGGAACATCAAGCTGCGTTACATTTAAACTTAAAGGTTTCTCGTGATTTCACGCGACTTCGCCAGCTCTTTACATCAAGAATAATTTTCAACTATTCAATAACTTGTGCATAACAACACAAGTAAAACACAGTTCCTAGAGATCATTTTAGGATACACATATCAAAGAAAATCTGACGGAGCTGAAGTAGCACTACGTATAGCTAAACTGTTGATTGCACGTTCAGACATGTTGCGAAGAAGGAGCGACTAACCCTCCTTCGCAAGAGGTGTATGTCGCGACGCAGGTCATGCCAAGTACTTTCAAGAAACAACAAGATATAAAAAATTCTCATCAAAAATAACAAGTTTGTCGGGACAAGCTTTGCGCTTCAAACAAAACCAAGAGGGCGAATAGATAAAATGCGCTCCGAATCAAAGCTCCGAATAATGTAAGATGTGAAATTGATGCATACCATTCCAAGTTCCATGCATTCGCCTGCCATACATTTGAAATTCTCTGCACCAATATTCCTTGCAATGGAACCCAATGTATCTGATGACATATAAAAAGATTTCAAATGATATCAAACAAGCAAGGGCCAATTTTTTAAAGCACTGGATACAGTTCTTATTTGAGAAAAAGCGATTTGGCAGCCTAAAGAATAGAGCTCACACCTCACATCTTCAACACAGCAGCCGACCATAATGTTTGCTTTCTCTGTTTATTTTGATTAGATTAAATGAACTCAGAGTTGTGAAATCTGTTCCTCTATGGGAGCCTGAATCTTTCCTTTTACAACATTTGTAATAAAGATATAAGTAAATATATTCGTTTGGAAAAGGTCAACTTTGAGTAGCTCCTCCTGAGGTACCATCCCAATTTGACAAAGTCCAAAAATAAGGAAATCAATAGACTTTTAAGCTATTCTGAAAAGATTCATAATCAAACGAAATCTTGCTAGCTTTTGCAGAATTTTTGAATGTGCTCAATTGCGTTAGAAGCTCTAACACCACTCAATCGAATCTTGGGCATAAATTGCGTAAAAATAACGCTCGATCCAGGCTCTTTTGTAGAATAGCTAAAAGATAAATTGTGGGACAATTCATGGATACCAGTCAATCAATCAATCAATCAATCGATCAATCAGTCAATAAATCAATTAACCAGTATAGATTAATGAGATAGTTTGAGCTACATACCAACAGCTTGAGCTTGTAAACTTGATGTTTCCAATGTCGCAGGTTCCTCTAAAAATACCTACGAAGTACCTTTCCATTAATGGCTCAAAATAGCAACATATATACGGGGAAGGAGGATGAGGCAAGTGGTGAAAATGATTCTAAGTATCACTTTAGTGACATTCTAAGGATCAAAGCCTAAGATGATAGTTATAATTGGCCCCATTCTCCGCTTTATAATCAAACAACACTTTTAACTGAATTATCCAATTGACGGGGACAAATAACAGAATAAATACAGAGGATGTGGGAAATAAAACCTGCATGTGAAATTTATGGACAACTTCAAGCTATGCAGGAAAGCAAACAACTTTACCAGAAAACAAAAAAAGCAGCGATCACACTCAACTTCTTAAAACAATTACAAGAAATGTTTAAGAAATAAGTAAGAAGAAATCAATGATTTCCTGAAACTGCATCTCTCAGTTTGACAAACAAACCTTCGCCTTGTTTGCGTGTTGGACAAGGTTTCATTAATGAAAAGCAAATAATGTGTAAATAATTGTGCCTTGAAAAAAGTGTTTGTGATATAGGGCAATAAAACTCTGCTCGAAGCACAATTATTTATAACTTATTCGTCTGTTTTCAAAACAAAGTTTACAGAGGTGACCTTTGAACAGAAGATCACTCAACTTACATTGAACAATGCTGTAAAAAGTCACAAATACCCGAAAATAAAACTTACTTTCAGATGGTCCATCAAAGTTGGAAAGTATGGCAGCAGAGCATCTTTTGCAGATGTTGCTGAAAGGCAAAATAAAAAAGGGATCCCTTTCAGTGACGAACTAAATTTAGACACTACGGAAAATTGTTTGCTAGCAAGGTACATACAATTTTCTAGTTCTTGCAAATGAGTTAACAAAGATTGCAAAAAAAACACTCTCAAAGTAGGACGAGCACAGATGCTACCATAATAACTGCTTTTGACGCAAGCAAGCAAGCAAGCAAGCAAGCAAACAAGCAAGCAAGCAAGCAAGCAGGCAGGCAAGCAAGCAAAGCGAGTAAGCAAGCAAGCAGCATCTAGATATCAATGCAAGATGAGGTTACAGACAGCTATACTTTTTGAAGTTAAGGAATATTTGAAGAACACAAACCGAAGAAAGTAAGGCTGGGAAATTTCTCACATACCTAAAGATCCAATAGCACTAACGGCTAATTCTGTTGCATATAGGCCCTAAAACAGAAGACAAACTTTTGAACCGATTTGAAATTGGGCGAAAAGTTAAAAATGATGCAAAAATGATCTCGTTATCTAAAATACCATTAGAAACAGCTTTTCAAGAAACTTCCAACTTAGCGAGAAAGTAACGAAAAAAGTTACGTCCAAACGACACTTTCTGGAATCTGCTTTTCAAAAGTTCAGGAATAATTGATAAAATAATAAAGCACAACAAGGCTCTCAGATGGTTTTTTTAAATTACCTTTGAAGACTTTATGGTACTCAAGAAGGTTCCAACCAATGATTCTAAGTATGGCAAAATGTCATCTTTTTCTACAACGAAACATATGCAACTTAAGAATGTCCGTCTTTAGAAAGATAACTCTATTGATACAAAGTGGAGACGATTGGCAAGATTTTTTCTGGTAAAATTGAAAGAAAGTTTAAAGACCATTCCTCGAAGTGATTAATGCCACTGCTACTATTTTTGCCGTAGAACTGAAGAGTCCTACCGAAAGTTAGGCCAATTTCCCTTACCGCAATGAAAAGAAAAGTGATCTGACACGACTACCCACAATAAAAATTTCCAAGTAAGCTGACGAAATTAAAAATCTAGCTTACCAAGATTTTCACACAGTGACTCTAGTGCATAGTATATCCGAGTTAAAGTAGTTTTCTGTTTTGGGTCCTGGCCAATTAACGTGTTTTGCATTTGTAACAACAGGACAGGAATTATTTCATTGTGAAATTTGTTCATATCTTGCTGAAAAAGGAAGAAATATTTCATTAAGTTTTGATTTGATCTAAGAAATGACAACTTTAGAGAACGAAGACAACTGAATGGCTCAAGAGCTGCACAAGTGTTTCACTTTTCCCTCCTTCCCTGAAGAAATCTTGGACAGAATTGTTAGTTTATAAGAATCATTTGTGTCGTCAGAAAAGTTTCTCAAACAAATGTAAATTTGATTTCTAATCTATAAATGGTTCACGTTCACCTTATACTGCAGTTGTTTAGTTGTAAGTTTCAGTATTCTCAAGATGGATTCTTGACGGGATAAAAACATACAATAAATATTCAGCAGCAATGGATAAGGTCTTGCTTGTTAGAAATTTGTAAAAAAGTTGAATTTGTCACCATTGAACTGGCGAAGTAGACTCTTCGACATTCATCAAAATGCTACCAGTGAAAAGCCCTATATAGGCCACGTTACTAATGTGTTTGGCAGGCTCTCACCTGGAAATGCTCAGCAAATTGTCCCAATGTAAACAATGCAGCATTTCGAACCAAGTAAGATTCATCTGAAAGTCCTGCAACAAGCAACATTAAAAAAGTCATTGTAATAATCAGAGGCGAGCTCCAGCATTAAAGCTCTATTTATAAACCCTCCCTTCTCCTACTCTGTGCAGAAAAGTGTCTTCAAATAAAAAAGCTTTGTATGCACCCATTTTGATACGTTCATCATTTCTAATGTACTGAAATATCATGCAGCTTCAATGAATGGCTCAAAGCAACAGAGGAGAAACTTGGTAAAAAGGACATCATTGAGCAATATGGGATAAGGAAGCGTTTAGATATATAAGCTTTTTGAAATGGTCAATCAAGAGTTTACGGCCCAAGGAAGAAAATATCAAATGTTGCCCAATTTCAGGATCTGCTGCAAGGAGCTGGGGAGCCTCAATGTTATGCGTTTTCGCGCAAGGATGCGCAATATCTGCTCTGTCACTCAAAGCTAAAATTCTGCTAAATTTCATTTCGTAAACATTGCTGTAAATACTATTTACGAATTTTATGGTAGAAGTGAAACTAAAATAAGCAAAATAAATCATTTCAATGAAATATGTCCCTTACCTTTAGAAACTGTTTGCAATGCTTCTTGGAGATGCCTGTTAAAGTAGCAATTATTGATTGAGTCAGTAAAGAAAGAGAGACAATATGATTAAATAAGCATCAATAAAGAGCAGCCATTTAACATTCCAAAGGGGCTTGTGCAGCATGGGTACTGTGGACACAACTTGTGTTGATCATGTCCACAATACCTAGCCTAATGTTCCTCTAGGAATAAATGTATTTCATTATCTTGCTTGTTTTAAATTCATTGCTTATCTTCTCTTTTCCTACTTGGGAGCACACCAAACGATGCAGTTCGAAATTTAGGATATAAACGAGCCAATCACAGTTAGCCTGATTTTCTCCAAAACAAGAAAAGAGAAGGTAAGGAATGAACTGAAGACAAGCAGGGTAACGAGATACTTTTTCATTAAGGAACATTTGGGCTCAGTATTGGGGACATGATCAACACAAGTTGTGTCCACAGTACCTATGAGTCAAGAAGAGCAAAACGAACGAAAGAGCATATGATCTCTGAAACATGCAAAGACGTTATTTGAGATTAGTTAACACCGAAGTTTCAAGAAATAATCAAATCAACTTCAAGAATTATGTGATATTTTGAAAATATTTTTAATACATTAGAAACCCGCGTACAAGAACCTTGTTTATAAGAACCTTAAGGTTGATATTCAATATTTTAAACCCCTACATAAGAGCCTCTCAGAGAAGGAGGAGGAGCCGGAGGAGGAGGAGGAGGAGGCTGAGGAGGAGGAGGAGGCTGAGGAGGAGGAGGAGGCTGATAATGGAGCATGTCCTAATAAAACAAGTTTCATGTCTTCAAAATTTCTCAGAACTTTCGAAAATTCTTGACATTCTGATCAGAATTCTTCAGTGTTACAAAAAAAAGACTATCAAAGTTTTAACAATGATTCTAACCAAAATATGTTCTCAAGAATTCTCAAGGAATTCTCAAAAAGTCTTCAGCTTTCTTGTGCTAAAAATAGTTCAGTGGTACAAAAAAAAGACTAATCAAATTTTCAACAACGATTCTAACCTAAAAATGTTCTCAAGAATTCTCAAGGAATTCTCAAAAAGTCTTCAGCTTTCTTGTGCTAAAAATAGTACTAATGCGCGAAAGGCATGTATTATATATAAAGAACCTTTTTAAGAACCTTAGAGGCTGGAGTTTAGGATAACAGCCATTTGATTAAGAGCCTATTCAGGCTGCCAAAGAAAAACCTAGGTTCTTTGATCCGGGTTTCTACTGTACTGACACAAATTTAGAAATCTTGAGAACAAGTGAGAATAACGTATCATTTGATGCAATAAAATCGATATGGTTTTCTTACCTGTTTTTGATATAATCTGCACAACCTTCAGCTAAAACACCAAGTGCAATATATCCAGCTTTTCTTTGAAATTGATTTGCACTTGCTAAGCAATTTTGAATCATTATCATCTAAAAATCAATAAAAAATCTGTCACTCTTGAGAAGCTTGTAACACAAAACATCCCGAAGGTCTCAGTCATCTAGTAAATGATTCCCAAACTCTAGAAAATACAAAGTATTAGAAAATCAACCTTTTACTGGCAAATGTCATTCGTTTTGCGGCTCTGAGATTTTAAGGAATAGGATGAAAAATTGAATATATGAACTTACAACTTGTGGAATAAATTTTGCAGGAGGGAGATGAAGGGCCAGTAGATCGAGCGCCTGGAACAGAAATTTACTTCACAACTCTATATTTACGACATAATGCTATAGGTAAAAAATACAAGACCAAAACTTCAAGAAGTGTGCCACAAAATAACTGCAGACGATGCATAAAATCACTGCAGAGTGGACAGAGTGAGACGACTCTCCCAACAGTGCAGTTGGTTCGCTGTAACTAGTTCTCTTAATTCTACGACCACAGGAGCTTTTCGCATCTCTTCTAAGTGGAAAGTGTAGGAAACTGAAAGACCCTCTGTTTTTCAAATTCAAATCTAAAGCAGAGAAAAACCTGCTTCACGAAGGGCATTGATATTAAAAACTAGTGATGTGTAACAAGATTAACTCTTTTTTCTCTTGCAGGATATTCAACAGTTCCATCTCTACTTATAGTTTTATTTTGGTTGTCGTTTTTCAAAAAATTTAACAGTTTTCTTTCTACAGAATACGAAAATTTTTTGCATTCATAGGTTTAGCAAAACAAATCTGTTATTCCAGGTTATTTTCAAATTTTGTATCACAAATCATTTGTTTAACATAACATAAAATTGAAATCGGTCAGTTCAAACCTAAACAAAAACTTCTATTCGATTTAAATACCTGTGCGGCGACTGATGGCAGCGTGCTTCCTTCCATTTCTCCTTCATCGTCATCATCTTGACTTAATTCATTTTCGGAAAATTCTGAATCACTGTTTTCAGCTAAACTCATTAAACCGAGAAGAATTTCTAATAATGGACCAAGTAGTTGTGACTTCAGTAATGCCTGGAAATAGATCAAGAACACATCAGCATGTTTACAAAGGATTGAATTCAAATTTTCTTTTTCATTTGAAAGAACAAGGATATAAATTCTAAAGATCACCCTTCTATTCAACAGAAAAAAATTACATGTTGGAATGTTGATAAATGCAGCTACAAGCTATCGAAAATGTATTCCGAAAGTTGTATTTTGAGAGGAAAGACGTTTATTTTTCTTTTGCCCTGTAAACATATTGTCAGCCTTCAATCGATCTCTAGCAAGTAATTTGAACATCTTTAATTCAACATAGTAGGCCTTGACTAGCTCCAACTTAGTTACTCTTATTCTTATTCTTATTCTTGTGATGATAATGATGATGATGATGATGATGATGATGATGATGATGATGATGATGATGATGATGATGATGATGATGATGATGATGATGATGATGATGATGATGATGATGATGATGATGATGATGATGATGATGATGAAGACGATGATGACGATAATGATGATGATGATGATGATGATGATGATGATGATGGTGATGATGATGATGGTGATGATGGTGCTTGTTTTACTCAGCTGAAAGGCTATTCCACAATTGGGCTCCTCTGAAAGTAAAACGTTTTGACCATTTGCTGTTTCTTAAATTTTCTCAATTTTTCAAGGGTCTTTAGGGTAATTTAAGATTAGTTAGGGTAAGTTAGGGTAAATTAGAATTAGGTAAGGTAAATTAAGGTTAGTTAGGGTAAGTTCAATATTTGGAAAGGAATATGACATTTAGTACGGCCCGCTAAACTGCACTTGCCCCAAAAGTTAGCCACCATGCTGTGCAATGAAATTGAAAGAGACGACTAGAGTAATATCGCCCCTGTCAGACCATCATCGATTCCGTGTTGTGCAACGGCCTGGAATAAAATGTTAAAATCAAAGGGAGCTTGGGCCTAGCGTTTCAAAAAAAGCGCGTGAAAGTTGTTTGCTGATGTCATCTCTTTGATATTTCTTCACTTTCGCTGTTTTGTTTTGTTCAGAAGACTTGCAATAAAGTTTTGAAGTTGACCTATCTGCAACGAAGGTGTAAGTACAATTCACATTTCCTTTGATGTTTCCACACACCATGTCTAGTTTGTGTCGTTTCTCGATATGTCTTTCAGTTAACATAGAATAGTCTTCATGAATGTTTCCTCCAACTCTTCTCGTTTCATATCCAAAGAAATTGCGAGAATCGCACACAAATTGCGAGACCTAAGGCTCCTATTGGAACAGCACTGTAACTGACATCATGTCGCCCAGATGCGTCCAACGCGTGAAACCCTTTAGTTTTGTAGACTATTGGCGCATCATGTGGTTAGAGTTGACTAAGGTCAAGGATAAGAGAGTTAGAAGCGGGAGTGAAATTAACAATATTTTGAAATCATTTTCAATCAAATTAGAACTGGTCATGTAACTTTCTGCCTTTCTGGGAACGTAAAAATACTTTGTTGAACTGTCAACGGCCTTGAGAAGTTTTTGATGTGCTAAATTCATCGTTCTTCTGCGGTGGTCTGACAAGGGCGATACGGCCTAATTTACGCGTTTCAGACCTGTCCGTATTTGTGTGGCTCCAGCATGACAACAAGAAAACGGTCGGGTACAGATCTCACTTTGAGCTTTGTAGTTACAGTTGAGAAGCCTATTCAAGGTGAGTTCCCTTCCAGAACTTCTTTGACCTCTCCGAAATCTTAGTTTTCTGAAAAATGGTCTGATAAGGGCAATAGTAATCTATATGATAAACTGCATCAATAAAACTTGATAAACATCCTACGTTTGCCAAATAAATGACAGCACAAAATCGCTTATCCTGATGACGTTTTAGTGCGTAATAACTGGTTTAATAAAGCTTTTCCACTTAAATAAACAACTAGTTTATTGAACGTCCCTTGCATCTGTCGTATTGGGTTGCTTTCTAATTAAAGATCTTTTTTCAATTGCCAGGAGATTATAGCACGCTTTTGTAAACATGATAAATGGCGATTCAAAATCAACATTAGTCGCGATGAAAATTCTTAATAAGTATACCAATCCAGCATAATATTTTTTCAACGAATATCTAATATTTACCTTCCGCAGCTTGCAAAATTTTCATTCATCTGTTATTTATTACTAAGTGCTAACTTTTGAGCGATCAGTTTGGCTTGAGCATAAATGATATGAATCAAAAGATGGCAGCGAAAACACAGACGATCACGTGTGCCATTAAAGCTACTCCTGCAAGATTAATGACTAAATCAGTGCAAATTGCTTGATCTTATATTTGTAGAGCCATAACCGAGTTTCTTAAAGACTCTATATGTAAGCACAATTAGAAAATTTTATAGTGATAATTCAAGGATTTAGAAATAGATTGGTTGTGATTTGCTGCAAAAGCGTGGGTTATTTGTTAGTAATATGCCAAGATACGATGAAAACAAAAATATTACTGGTAAATAAACGCACAATGACGCAGCTAACAATGCTCCTTATTTAGGTCTGTCGCAAACTGTCAATAAAACTTAAGTTCATTGCCTCATCTTCACCAAGAAATCAGCGATACAATTATCTCGGTATTTGCGCGTAAACCTAAGGATATGAAATGAACAAGCAAGCTAAACACTAGGGAGCGCTCCCTTCTAAATACCTTTGCCTTTCTCCTGCATGCCCAGCAAAGTAAATACAACGCCTTCACTCTGATTGTATCACCATAATCTTCACATCTGACGATCTGTTAAAAGGCAAAGATCTTTCCATCATTCTGATAAAGCGGGGTTCATGGTAAGGTCATGAATTGATTCTTGCGTTGATTGCTTCCTCTTCAGTCCTACTTATGGAGTAAGAACCAAATACTAGCTTTATGGGTCCAGATGGAAAATAAAACCTGTACTTAGCACATTGACTCTGAAAGCCCGGTCGAAACTTCTGACTACAGGTTTGACATTTTCCGTCTTGCCATCGCAGTCTTAGTATCAGCATAATATACTTTTTCCCTTTCCCTTGCATCTAAAATGTCGATAGATGCCCAAGCTAACACTTGCAAGGTCCCATCACTGACTGATCTGTAGAGAAATTCATTGGCCTGCCAAAAACAATATTCAAGAAACCAAAGTTGTTGACAATGGACAAACAAAGTAGTACGCGAATTGTTGTACAAGAAACCAAGAATTTGAGCCAGTATTAAAACCTTCATAAAATCAACAAATTTTGAATACACACAGCTTCTTAAAAGTTCCAAAACAATCTTTATGTAAACTACCTGTGTTGCAACTCTTTCAATGTTTGGATTAGACGTTACTCTACTGTGTTTAGTGTAATATGGTACAGAAAAAAATATGCTAAGGAAAGTGAAAATATGCTAAGAGAAATATGCTAAGGCTTCTTTCAATACAATAAATCGCTGCTTAAGTTGTACTTTCCCAGTGCCAGAGTTTCTTGATTTTTTTGGCGATCTGAGAATTGAGCTTTAGCCGTTTCTTACAAAAAAAAAAATACGTGTAGTGAGAAAATGATCATATACCTGCAGACAAAGCTCAACCAATGACTTAACATATGGAACGATAATTCCCACTTCAATTTCAACCAGTTCATCAAACATGTCCATGGCTTCGCAAGCTTTCTCCTTCAGAGTAACAAAACAATGACAAACAAGTAAATACAGTAAAATGTATATAAGCTCTTTGATGCCAAGTGAAATGACCAACTGCTTATTTCAGTTCACATGATCAAAGTGATTATTTTTACTTCAATTACTTTTTTATCTTTGTACAATTGCACTACACGCGACAAGAAGAATTTTTAAGAAAACAATAACCCAAAGAGGTGATCTGAACGGTTTCACCAATAGGATTGATATGGGGCTAAACTAAGTTAATGAACCATTCTCATTCACCGTAATCTGCATTCACACTATAGACTTATTACGATGACTTCCTTGTATCCCTGCAGTGAACCTTTCTCAGCACAGACTCATAATGAAACAGTGAAAAACTTGGCCTTATTTTCTTCAATCATCAAAGGAACTATGATGGAATCACGGCTACGAATCTCAATCCCGTGGGAATTTTGTTAATTCTTCAATCGAATCGAAAATTCTATCACATTTGCTGTAACCATAGTAATTCAAAAATCTCGCAATCTGATTGGTATTCTAGGAATCGCAGAGTTTAGGCCTAAATAGGGTCAGGTTTTCAGAGTAATACTATGAGTCTCTGTTGACCGACGCGCCATCATCAAGTCAAAGAGCACTGTGAAACAAGACACTCTGGGTCGACCAGTAGTCAACGGATACAAGAATGAGTCGGTTTATCGAAAGCCATCATCGGACCCATGGTTTCCTTCACGCACATATCATTGCTTGATAAATCGGGGACGGGCTTACACTTGACAACATTACATATTCTAATCCACGTGGAAAATTCAAAATTTACAACACCAGGTAGGAGTCGAAGTCGGTTCAATGCACCTTTGTATCAGATAGTTCCTATTGCTCTGATAACGATGATGATGACGTTGATGACGATGGTGATAATGATGGTAATTTTCAAGTTCGACCAGAAGGTAGAAAATTAAAATGGCAACATACTAACCTCATCCTCTTGCAATAGTTCTTTGATGAAGTCTAAAGCCTTTGGGATTAGCGGTTTTACAAGTGCCTAAGATAAGGATGCATTTCCATCTAAGATCTTTCTAAATAGATTTGAATATAGCAGTTCCCTTTATCTACAGTGTATTCATTAATGCACTTTAAAAAAATCTAAATGACATTAAATATCTTAAAGTATGAAATCTTTTAGTATCATATGACATGCATTCTGTAGTAATTCCTTTTCACTTATCATTTAAAATTGCAGCATGTCTTCGACACAAGAAGGGCTTCAAAATTTAACAAGTATCTCGTTCTAGTTAAAGTTTGGGCCCTCGTTTCTAAAAATTTTCTTAGATTCCATTCTGAAAGCAATCTTATGAGGCAGGGTCCCGTAACCATCAACAAACCTGTTACCTCTAGGATCTATATTGCTGCCGACACGTGGCCATTGGGTTCTGCACAGATTCTGGTGGATGGGGTGAATCCACATTAAAGTTATTTCTAAAAATCCATCAATATCTCTGCAATTGTACAACATATAACTGTTTCGGTTGTTTCTCTATGAAGTTCAAGAGTCCATCTTCAAAATTTTTCACATTTTTCACCATTCTCAAAATGTACCAGCATCATTTGAACGCAGTCTTAGTTAACTGAGACATATAGCTAACTATGAACTGCAAATGCAAGTCTAGAAATAGCTTAGTGCATTTTATGATCTTGATATGTGCATGGATATTATTTAGCTGGAGGAAAAAATAGCAAACGTCGATGTTTCTTTGTCCTATTTCATAGATCAAATAAGCCTATCTCAGTCAACTAACTGTAATTATAATTTGTTTTTCATTTCATTTGCTTTTCAATTTGTTTTTATTTTACCTCTTCATCACTTCCAAGATATGGAACGACTGAAGTTACTGCTCTACAATAAAGAAAATAAAAATATGCATTTAAATGGAAATCACATGACGAAGAATTCACAAGTGGTAAGGACGATCTACCTTCAAATTCAATTGACAACAAAATAAATCTTTTAACTGCGAGCTTTAAAATGAAAGTCCACTCATGTGGCTGTCAGTGCTAGCTCCCTGTTTATGCTTCAAATTCTCATATTTAGCTTCTAAATCAGTTTTGCTGCAATGTTCACTGCTCAGTAGGAGAGCTGTCATTTCAATGCTGGGGACAAGGGTGGAAAAGTTTTTTATACAAATACTATAGGAAAATTTTCTTACCCCACTCACGAGGCTTAATGAAATTTGACATCCCATTTCAAGATAGTGATAAAACTTTCCAACTATGAAAACTAAAACACTAGGAAGCACAATCTGGACATTAGAGAAAATCAAAATGGAACAACTGAAAGAGTCATCGAAACAAAAAATGATCACCAATTACGTATTTCAAGTAGCTTCTTCCTTGCCTTATGATCATAGCAGTGAGAGATGTAACTTTCGTTGTAATAGAATATGTAATTTTTACATCCGTCTGAAATATATTCCAAATATTTCACAGCCCATCAGATATTATACAATTTTTTCCGAAACATTTGATACCCCAATAAAACGAGGCCAAAAAGTTTGGTACCTCTCCATAAATTCCTCCAACCCTGTACCCACCGTTAAAAACGAGAGCAACCTAACTAATAAAATTGCAAAACCTCTACTTAGACAAGTTTAAAAGAAGTTATCACAGCTTACTTGATAGCATAGAAAGCAGATTTCTTGGAAGTTCGATTTTGCAGTCCTGTTTCAAAAACTGGGAAGAGTTCAGGATAAAACGGCTTTAGCTAGAACAGAGGACAAAGATATAATTACTTTGATTTCCTGGGGTTGTGTCCACTAACTTTACAGGTGATCTACAGCAAAAATTTTTACTGGTGCAAAAGAAGGACTCTGTTGATTAATTTTCTTGATATCTCATTTGTGTTCATGCTATCCAATGATTCTAAGTTTCAGTTGATGATGTCAATTTGTTTGCAAATTATTATTGTAAATGGAAAACAGCTGTTTCTGATCTTTGAAAGGTTACAGTTGTGGGAGACATTTCAGCTGAGCAGAATAAATGTACAGTAATAAACATTGTCTCATGAACTGATGTGGAATTTAGAAAGGAATTTCATTAGAGGGAAAGGCCTTTGATTTGGAAATTTAGTCAGCCTTGCATAGTTTCTTACACTTTTTGCAAACAAAATGACATCATCAACTGACAATTAGAATCATGGATAACATGAACACAAATGAAATATCATGAAAATTATTCAACAGAGAGAGCCCTTTATTTGCACCCCTGGCAGTCAATCATACAAAACAGTGGACAACTCGAAAGTGAAACAAGTTATCAAACAACTATAAGTGACATTCTTTAACACTCAACATTGTCAAAAATTTGCATCAATAAAAGTTTTCGCTTCAGATCACCCTTAATAAGCTATCAACAACCCATCTTGGCAATGGCAACCATCCAAAGGTGACAGAGCAGAAACTGCGTAAAATGATGTCATCAACCAATCTGAGATAACAAAGTGTTTGAATAGAAAGCTTTTTGATACCATAAATCAAGAATTTAAGGCCCTAGAAAGAAAATATCAAGTGTTGCCTAATTTTAGATCTGTTGCAAGGAGCTAAGGGAGCTCAAAGTTGTGACTCTTTGTGCATGCATGTGCAGGTTCTGCTCTGTCTCCAAAGGCTGATAATAACATGTGATGGGTATGAAAGACTGGAAGAATCTTGGATGAGAGCTATCAGGAATTCCCTACCAATTCTATTGCATGGAACAGCTCTAATTAATTTGCCAAAAAAGTCTGAGACTGTGGATAGAATGTGGAAGTACAATTTATAGGCAGGACTAACAGAAATACTGCACACAATGAATCATACCATTTCACCACTTGTATCACAAATACAGCTTAGCAGCAAATATCCAACCTACAACATGAATTAAGACATTAAGACTTTAGTACTACAGTCGGAATAGAAGAAACTAATCCATTGAATTATACAAATATGAAAATGGAAAATTGTAGGCACTCAGCCTTTTTATTTGAAATATTAATCAGTATTGATAATGCACGCAAGAAAAACAAGATATTTGAATGAAAATTTTCGATCCTACGTGGATCTTCTTCAGTCATAATGAAATGTTCTATAAATAACTAAAACGTTTAGTAGCCATTGGAGAACGCTACGTTCTATCATGTATCGAATAAACAGTTCGCTAAAGTTAAGGTTTGATTAATGTGGCGTAACAGATGTAGTAAACTAATTTCAAGGACTTGGAAATAGTTTGTAATACGTTCTTCCAAATTCATTCATAGCACTGTTGAGACCATTAGGTTCCCTTGAGAATGTATTGATAATACATTAACAAAAATGATAATATCAAAAGGAGGCACTTAAGAAATTAATCAAAATTCTCAGAACTGCATGTCTGGCTTTTCTGTTTACCTCTTTCTGCTGACTTTCCTGACTTTGAACAGCATTTCCAACAAATTGCATAACCTCAGGCCAACCCTCTTTCTTGAATTCATTTTTTGCAATGGAACTTATCTGCAAATTGATTTAGTTTGAATTGACAAAAACTTGGGACTAATTGCATTGCCATTACAAAGAAATATTTCCTTGAGATAACTTCAGCTAGCAATTTCTTTGAAATTAATTTATGCATATATCTAAATATAAATGCATGGAAATAATTTAAGAGCCCATTCACCTAAGCATATAAGATTCTAAAAGATATTTCAAAAATATACGATCACTTTTTAAACGTTTCGACTTTCATCTTCTTCAGTAACTGTTCTTACAAGACTTGGGGACCTACCTAAAAACCTAGATTACAATAGGGTAATCTATTGTAACCCTATTGTAATCTAGGTTTTTAGGTAGGTCCCCAAGTCTTGTAAGAACAGTTACTGAAGAAGATGAAAGTCGAAACGTTTAAAAAGTGATAGTATATTTTTGAAATATAAATGCATGGGGTATTTGTCTAGAAGACACCATAGTTTTTGCCAGACTTGAAAAAGTGCACTTGACTGATAAGACTCAAAAATAATATCATGTCAGTCTAATGAACAATAATATCATATGTTTAATATCATGTTGGACAAAATTACAACAGCTCAAAAGACAGTTACAAAGGAGAAAATTACAAATGAAGCCAAAAGGTCTCACCACTTGACAAGTTGCTATCTTCACAAGATGCCTGAAAAGGAAAATATAACAACTGCAGATGAAACACAATTTCTGGGAAGACATCACCTCTTAATCCAAAGAAGCTAATGATTTAAAATTGGTAAAGCAGTCCTCTTGTGGTGCAAAATCAAGGAACATTGCTCAAAATCATTTGGTCTTGAGGCTTTCACATTCAGGAATTAAGGTGTGTGGCTAAAAGCTGACAAGAAATGTGTGAGGCACATGATGGAAATATCAAATGAAACAAAGGTATGTGTCATATTTTTTGAGATATTTGGTAGTCCCAATAGAAATGGTAGCCCCCGTCATATTTCACATCAAGTTGAGAAAATTGAATTGATAGAGTCATTTTCAATTTTTTGTGAAATTTTGATGCACTTGGACTTAAATACAACCTGCTTGGGAGGTCTGACATTTGAGGCAATGTGAATCTCGGAAGAAGATGGCCTAACAGTAACGAAAATTAGATGTCCATGGAATGAGCGAAAATAAAGTATGTAACTCAACTGCACCCAACCAATAAAATCAACATCAGGGAGGTACAAGGTACCTTTTACAGTGAAAACTAATTTGCCCACAAAGTTTTTTGGAGTGAATTTACCAATTGGACATTGCTCTCTTCCAGGGAAATATTATATCACAGGGTGTGTGATTAATCATTCCGAAACCAATGTTGACCCTGCGGTCTGATACTTATCATGCAGTAATACGAAATGTCAGGTAATGCCCAAAACAGTAGTCTACTAAACTGCTTTGAAATATATAAATGAATCAGAAGATTCAAGGCCACATTGGTAAAGCCAATTGGAGTTAAATAAAACAGGCATCCTGGCAATGAAGTAAGAAATATTTCTCTTCCTGTCCACTCAGTGTTACAAAAGCAGCCAACTTTAAAATAATGACTTACCTACTGTATAGGGACACACATGGGCAAAGAGGAGTTGGCTACCTAAAAGAGGTCCATATCTGCTCAAGAGTCAACAGTTTTGAAGAGAATATAAAGCACTTACTCAGTTTCTACTGTCAGGACTTGAATCAGAGCTGTTTTCAAGCTGAAAACACAAGATGCATCACAAATAATGACAAAAATCTAAGACTAGAAATATGTAGTATAAACTAAGTGTCCCACTGCCTGTCACTATTTTAAACTTTTTCCTGACTTGAAACATAGTTTTCTGCTGGGGGGGGGGAAGTGCAGATGCATTTGCCACTTTTAAGGTGTAAAAAAACTGTGAACCAGAGAAGGCAACTAAAACATGTGGCAATGGAAGTCAGGCATGGGTTCCCCTAAACAGTTGTGCTTAGAAACAGGTTTTATTTTGATTTATTCCATTCCTGCAGACAGAAGTTCCTCCCCCTTTCTACAACCCTGCCTGCAGTGCAGGGAATTTCAAGCAATTTCAAGTTGTTTGAAGTTGTTGTATGTTGCGACATACTTGCCAATAACAGTTGACAATGAGACAAAACAAGCATTGTCATTTAATGAGTGACGCGATAAAGTGTGGCTAAAAACTTTTTGGTGTGATCCCACTGGATGCAGCAGCAAAATCTATGACGCAGTCATGAAAGGCTAGAAGACCCCACTTTGTGGGGCAAAAAACAAAATACCTCACTGTGTATAGGTTGAATTATCACAAAATCTAAAATTCTAATAGGATATTTTGCATCACATATTCAAGTCAAAATAAATTGAAAAAAGTTTGGTCAGTAAGTTAGTGTGTCTGTTACAACTGCAAGAATCAATTTTTGTAACAGACAACCATTTTAACCTGTAACCTACCCTAACTGGACATCTTGAGCAACTCTTCTCCAATGCTTCACAATCCTTCTGCGTAGTAAAATTGCAGCATATTGTCTTACCTGCAAAACATGAATATAAAGTACTACGCATTGTCAGTTCAACAGTAAATGTTGTGAGTTATCAAGATTTACAAGCCAGTATGGGAAAGTATGACACTGTTTGATGAGATCTTGAGGTGCATAAAGAGATTGAACTGAACAGTGTACAATGGGTAGAAAATGTGCACTTCAAGTGTGGAAATCTTTGATATTGTTCATATTAATAGTGCTTGAACTCTTTCAAGTGACTGGTATATTCCTTGTTCCATATCAGGATTCATAATTGCATCCTTAGTCTTCTCCTTTTGTGCAAATCTTTGGTCTATCTATAGAAGGCTATCCTTGTTTATCCAAAGATCATGATCAGTTGAGCCAGGGGGCTTATAGTTACAAATCTTACAAACAAAAATCTTGCTGTGCAACTGCCATACTTTCCATACTGGCTTACAGGACATCTAATGATTATGATATTAACATTCAAGAATAAAATATCAACATCTCATGATGTTTTGCCAAGACTTTCAAGAGACTAAGTGCAGAGTTTTGCTTGACTGGGACAAATTTTTGAAAATTTTTGCCGCCAAGCTTGTATGCTTATATTGTTGATTTCTGCTTTGATGCAAGGAAGTCATCACATGGGCTCACAACTGCATGTGCATCATTGCCATGGTTTCTTTTATACTCAAAATATTCAAGCAGATTTTGCAAATGCTTACTATAGGATTCTGTGATCCACTTAAAACTTCAATCAGTGCACTGACAATGTTAGGGCTTGTGAATGCTGTTTTCAGTTGCAATGTTGCCTGAAAGAGAAAACAAAAGGATGATTAATAAACAGAAGACTTGACATCTCATGACTGCAAAAATGACCAAAACAAAGACTTGTGTTAAGTCAAACAGAAGACATGATGAAAAGATTTAACATAAGCAGGCTAAATTTTCGCTTTCCCTTTTCAAGGAGCGTCAGTATACAATAACCTACCAAGTGAGGTCAGAAATTAAAAGTACTTTGTCAATTTTAAAAGGAAGATAAACTCACTTTGTTTTTAAATACAGAACACTTAATGTTAGCAAGTTTTTACTTGATCTCTTTTGAGTTTAATCCTTCTACTGTAAAATTTTTTTCTCTTTTAGTTTCAACAGGACCCTTGCTGATAGCAGTAACATCTTTACTGAAAAGGTTATCCTGTTTAAATATGGTATATTATTATCAAATCTCATAATCTGCATATCTGAATTAGGTCAATACATGCCAGAAACTCTCAGATCAGTGAACTGGACAACTTTTATGGTCACAGATGCTTTTTAATTTCTAATACTCATCCCATCAGGATACATTTTCTGTGAAGGCCTACAAGGATCAAGACACAAATTTTGCTTTAGGGGGCCATGGAGAGATTGGGCCGTGAGTCAAGTGATCCAAAATCTACAAGAGAGTCTTGGGTACTCCCCAGAAAAATTTACAATTACATCCTTTATCAGATTGTTTTAAAAGATGCTAATTTTGTTTCTCAATACAGATTACCTTAAAAGGTGAATCTATGTTGAGATGGAAATAGTAAACATTCCCCAAAGAGCAGAAAAGCCTAATTTACCCAGTGGGTACTGTAGAGTTATAGCATCAATTTGTTCTTGCATGCAAATACCCTTCAGGGCTTCCTAGACCAATGGAAGGTAGAGGTTTTTTTTTATATATATCCATATGGGTAGAGGTTGAATGAGACATAAATAAGAACCCCCTGGCCCCCCTGTATTTTTGTCCTTGGGCCTAGAATCCAATGACAAATGATGAAAGGAACCTAAAGATTTTGAGCAGTTGAGCAAGATTACCAAAGCAAGCAGCAAATAAGGTTTTCTGGCAAACCTAAAATGTTGATTCTGCTAAATTTGCTGCATCGTACAGGTAACTTACTGCTTTCGGCTAAAACCTTGTTCCTGCATAAATGCCATTCTTGGTTGGGGCACCCACGAACTCGCAGGGGAACCGTCAGCTGAGCCACGAAACGGGTACTCTGCTCTGTCTTTGGTCTGGATGGAAAAGGTGGGCCTACTACATACAACTAAGACAAGTAAGATTTGAACTTTCACAGTTTAAACAATTTGACTTCTTCATACCTGTTGAATGGTTTGGTTATCTGGCATAGACAGCCGCAACAGAATTTGTTCTAATTCACTTGCGGCCACCATTTTCAGGTCGATTTTCCTCCAACTTTTCGGCACTTCAAACTCCCGCCATTGCTCTTCAAGTTCAAGTAGGAATCATGCTCTGTGTGACGTCATAGCCTCTTAATTGAAATGAGGCTTAACCATCCTGCTCAGTTTGGAAATAGAACAAAAGTACTAATTGTTATATTTTGCATTGAATTGAATAAAATTTAGAGTTTTTGTTTCACCGATTTGCCTGTGCGTGCTGAGGAGCAATTCTACAATTAATGTAATAAATCTAATCCTGGCTTGCATTTGGCGTTGCGAGTTATAAAACTGTCTTATCCTAAGCCAGGTACCAACCAATTTTCTCTCATGGGTTGTTCATATGCGTGCGCATAGGTTCATATGCGTGCGCAGTGCACTTCAGGGACTTCAAATAACCATTGAGGGCTAAGGAAGCATTTTGTCGTGAAGGGAAAGCAGAGTAGAGATGGGCTGAATGATGGGCGGGTCTTGGGGGTGGGGGGAACGAGCTTTATTCAAAACGAGGCTGACTTGATAACGAGGCTGGCACTTCTTTGAAGTGCGTGCGGTCTGGCGGGAAAAAATCTACTTCCTTTGTTGATCCTTTATTCGATCAAGCCCAGAAATTCGTTTCCTAATCTTTGCAAAAGCATCTGAAGCATACAACATTTATCATGGCAACTGCAAGATTGAATGATAACAACGTACCAACAAACAGCCAAGTAGCTACGAAGAAGCGGGTATGTAGTTTACTTTGATTAACGCTATTATACTTTCGTCTGTAGGCCTTGAAAGGCCTAATAAGCAAGAGGGATGGTGCTTGGCAGCAGCCCCCAAAATTTCGTTGGGCCCTTCACCAGCACTTGAATTTTTGAAAGTTTCTATGCACTGCCGGCATTTTCATAACTTGTATGTTATGTTTCTAAAGAGTATCGTCTCATTTTGAGCCAATCAGGCGTTGTCCATAAAAATTTTTTTGCTTCGCTCACTATCGGCACTCTGATGCTCTTATTCAGAGATGATGCTCTCTCTGGTGATGCTTAAAAGTCAATCTATAAGTTCTGAGACCCTGGGTGGGGTGAGAGAAATAGGGTTCGGGGACCTAATGGACCTAACCCCGGAAAATGTTATGACCACGCCCCTGGGGATCATTGGAAAGTGCCCCTATTGTCATTTTGCTATTAAAAGGCACAAATGTTTCAGTCCCTACTGACAGCTGGCTCTAGGGGTACACTACATAAATTTTGGCTACGGGGACGTGCTATCAGGAAGGGTGTCGATTTTGCAGATATTGGATGGCATGAGGGGCATCAAGATTTTCAGAACTACCTAGTACAAGGAACAGTACAAATGTTCAAGATTTTGGTGCAGAACATAAGGTCGGATATGAGATCAGGTTAACTTCAGGTCCTATCCGAACGAAATTCATATTGGGGGGGCAGAAACGCGGTGTGAGCAAAGCGAGCAGAGATGGGGGTCCAGGGGGCTTGCTCCTGGGAAAATTTTTCATGACCACGCCCTTTAGATCGTTGGAAAACGCCCCATTTTTTGAAAATCTGCCATTGAAAGAAGCAAAGAATCGTCACTGATAGGGGTCTTTCCAGGAAAATTTTGAAGAAAGGTCTTTGATTTTACAAGGATACATATTGTTTCTGAGTTGCATGACATTATAGTTATTGCTTTCTTCTTGATAGCCCTTGATGAAGACACTAGTAGCTTGAATATAATATGAATTTGAATCTTTATTTCCATGACCTTGGCTTTCACAGCCTTTTTTACTTACAAAATCAACTTCAGCAAATTATTGTGGGGGTGAAGCTCCCCCAGCCCCCCCCCCCCACTTCCAACTGGCCTGAACTTTATCGAAAAATTGGCATAAGAAACAGGTATGGTTTTGAAGCCTTGATGGCACATCCCCAACCAAAATGTGGTCAAATGCACCATACCCCTGGGTCGCTGGCTTTCAGTTCCCAGAAAATCTTAATCCTCTCAAGTTATGGTGTCAGAGCTCTGGCAGGGGAGGGGGGTTTACCCATTAGCATATCCAAAACCATAACTGTAATTAAATGTGTTAGTATTAGTTTATCAATAAGCCCACAATAGTCGACAAAAGAAGGGGAAGGACGTTTGAACTTTTCTGAAAGTTCAAAATGCACCCTCCTTAGCAAAACATTGAGTATGTTTGGAGCATGCTTCAAGCTTGATACTAACTTGTTTTGGAGTATGATTTAGGTGTGTTTGAGAGCTTGATTTAAGCAAGATTTGTGCACCTCTTGCGCCAGTATGCAGCATGACCTGCACTGGAAGGCATACTCTCATTTTGAGCTCTTTCAAACCAAATTTATGCTTCTATCTACCTTGTACAAGCTCATTGCAAGCTAAACCTTTTCTCAAGACCTCCCAAATTTCTTTAATAGAGATTTTAATTCCAAACTGATGACCTCTTACTTTGATGTGTCACGTGTGCACCTGATTGTTAGAATTTCATAAGAACTTGAAAGTTTACTCTCTTTGTTCAATTAAAGTTTATCATGATTCCCATGTTTTTACTTTCCTAATTTTAGCACACGAATCCAGCAAATGAATTTGAGAAGAGTGCCAGTAAAAGAAAGAAGATTGACAAAGCCAAGCTAGCTGTATTGAATAAAACAGTAAGTTACCTTTTGGTGTCATGAGCTTAAATATGAAAATGCTGTTTCACATTAAAATATGAATTGAACCTCTTGTTCTTTGAAATCACATTGTATCAAGAAAATTTCAGAATGGTTGCAAATGAATTTTAATACATCATGTTTCAGTTGACAAACTGGTACAAGAAAACTTCAACACCAACTGTTGCCTTGTCATTGATGAAGACTGATAATGGTCAGCTTTGCGTCAAATATTCAGGCAAGTTTGATAATCCTGCAGTTGCTGTATCAGATTAGAAATATTACTGTTTACAATTTTCCAGCATGTTATTGCAGGACATACTGTGCATTTATCATAAACTCTAGCTTCAATTATATATAACTGGATTGTTACAAAAATTGATAAAGTATGTTGTTTCCCCCCCCCCCCCTCCCAAATTTGAGATGCTTCCTACGACTAAGACTAGGGGCACCCATATGTTCTTCCAGATGGGGATGTGGCCTGTCTAACCTATGAGTTGTTCTTAGCATATTAGTTAAAAATGTTGTGACTGTCTTCACACTGCCTACCCTGGGTAAAAGAGGCAGAATAAATTAGTCATATTCACAATAGACCTTTTAGCTATTCTAAAAAAGAATCTAGATCGAACGTTATTTCATCACGTTTTGTAGAATTTTCGAATGTGCACAATTGTGATTGAAGCTCTAACGCCACTCAATCGAACCTCGCGTATAAAATTGTATAAAATTATCGCTCGATCCAGGCTCTTTTATAGAATAGCTAAAAGGTCTATTGAAAGAAAAAACTGGTTACCCAAAGTACATTCTGTGAAGCATCTATTAAGGAGAGACATCGTTGCCTTTCGGATATAAATCTTCTTTGCTTCAATTTAGATCAAAGCCCAGTTTTCAGCTGTCAAGACTTTTTGTCCCAATGTTTACAAAAAAGCAACGGAATCCTTCTGACTCATACTTTTTACAACAGAAAATGATATCGAAGGAAGATCTACAGCCCTTTACCCACCCAATGGCTTCATTGTCCTCGGTGAAACTTCGATATTGAAGCAAGTGCTCTCATATCATCATGACCATAGCATTTATGTCTTTAATCTGTAGGGCCAAAGGAGTTTGAAGAATTTGGTAAAAAGCAGAGCGTTATTAAAAAGTTCGTGGCAATGGCTGTGAGGAAGATGAAAGAGACAACGGTGGCAAATGATACTGCTGAAGAAGACATCGAACCCTCTTATGGCAAGTTTGATGTCATATTGACTAGTTTCTGCATTGAATATGTTTGCAATGTTAAGCTGCTTCAATATGCTTTCAGCAAAGAAAATAAATTGTTATGTAGCACCAAACATGTACTACGGTCAAATTCTCAAGAGTTTACAAAGTTTCCCTGAAATGAGTCTCAAAAGATTTTAGGGTATGCTAAAACTTTTTAGTTCTTCATAATTCATCTGCGGCTATTCATCTAAGATTCAACTATTCTCGATTCCCGCTAGCGTGCCTAATTTATCATGGCTTAGCCACTCGTTTTATGTTACATAGACTTTTCAATTTCTTTATGGCGTTAAGAGTCAACCAACATGATATTCTTTGTCGTCATCCTTGGTTACTTCTTATCAAACTGCGATGTCTGGATGACGTTCCAAAGTCATCTGTAATTCACCGTACCTATTGTCTGCAATTCATATGAAGTTGCAGTTGCTAGAACCAGAGTTTCAACATAGTTTCAGATCTGACAAAATCTGTGTCTAGTTCAACTGTGAACTCCGTTGCTGCAAGGGCTGCAATCATGTCGGGAGAAGATTTTTTTAAACCTATTTGAGAGTTACTTAGTGATTGATTAAAGATCTGATTCTTTCCAGGCATTGATCAAGAAATTGTTCAGTTGTTGCTACGAGAGCGGCTGGAAAGCCTTTTATGCTTACCGATCGGAAAGAAGAGATCGTTGATTTCTCAAGTCATAACGGGTGTTGGTATGTTGGCGTAAATGTTGGCATAAATCGACTAATCAGTATTGCTTTGGTGGATCAAATTATAGTTTAAATATGTTTGGAGATATTTGTGATGAATTTTCATGCCTTTTTCCCTGGTGGGTGCAATGTGCAATGAAAACATGACACCACGCTCATCCATGATTTCGCTGAGAAAGAGGTGTATTTGAAACAAAATCCTAGGACCAAGAATCTCAAAATAAGGGGCATTTTACCGAAGAAAATATCTCAAAGAACAGTTAAATGCTGTTGGAGTCGAGACCCTCAAAAGAGTGAATTTCAACTTACCTGAAAACAATTTGATACCTTTAGTTTTTTTGGTTTTTACTGTTTTCCAATAAAACGTATCAGTAAAATGAATTGCAATGCAAGTGCACAAATTGCAGACTTCTCTCAGAACCATTATTGATACTGTACAAATTTCTTTAGTGTTCAGTGATACTCCTTTGGAAATGGGTTACCTTCAAATATTTTCCGTGATAAGGGGGCTTTCGCCAACTAGGAAGTCAAAGAAAAAGGTATTGTATCAAATGGTATGGATGTAGGTGGTACCATGGTGTACCTTCTACTAATGAATTTTACCCACCGGGCCTTTCTCCTGGTTGATAAGGCTTGTTTAAGTATCAGCACAAGGAAAAACGTCATAACTTGCATTCACAAAATCAGTTTTTGTTTCCTAAAGATATGATTTTGCACTGCAATTATAATTCAACTTTTTAAGTAAATCAACAATTATTTAAGCCATGATTCACCTTGAAACTTGACAAATCTCCTTCTTATCGTATGAGATATCAAGTAGCTTACCTGAATGTAAGCATTTTGGTTGAATTTTCTTAAGTTAGCCTGCAAGATATTTAAGTTGGTCATTTTGTTTACAATGCATTAGCATCCAAGTGACTTTAAGCACTTTTCTTCTGTACCAGATCGTTGGCGGTGTTAGAGGTTGAAGTGGCTTGAAGATAAATTCAATGTAGCCTTTAAACTGTTTGCAAACATCTGAACATACATTATTTTATAGACATGAAGAATCACGGAAACTGGAGGAAAGAGGTTCCTGAATGGTGGCCAGAGGATGTCGACTTCAGGAGCCCAAATGTGCGAAATCCGGCCTTGATAAGAGAGGAGCTGGACAGTATTATCGAGTCCGTGCAGCACTATGTGAGGGCGTTGGCTGGTGAAAATCAGCATTCAATGGAAGCAGAAGCTGACGAGGATGCCGAGGCCGAAGAAAGTGGGGAAGCGCAAGCCATAGCAATGGCTCCAAATGTTGGCGTTGCCGTGAACCCCGTGGAACAAACAGAATGGACCACAGGGAACGAAGACACTGCTGCTGTTGCCACTGCTGTTGCCACTGCTGTTGACGTTGCTGAATGCAACTGTAAAGAATTCGAAGTTTGCAGCGGTAATCTGTATTGCTGTATCTTTGACGAGATGCCCGTCCCACATGAGCGGGATGGCCTTCACTGCATCGTCTGCGCAACGTGCAGTCGCCATTACCACAAGCTCTGCATTGGCAGTTCTCTCGATGCTGGTCTC
Organism: Aurelia sp. 4 Dawson et al 2005; assembly: GCA_964019985.1. Classification (NCBI taxonomy): domain Eukaryota; kingdom Metazoa; phylum Cnidaria; class Scyphozoa; order Semaeostomeae; family Ulmaridae; genus Aurelia; species Aurelia sp. 4 Dawson et al 2005. Next base: position 1,845,460 of record OZ026497.1, read on the forward strand.
GAGGAGAATGGAGAGTGGAGTTGTGGCTGCATCATCAGGCCCGCGTACCTGACCAGGTTGGAAGGCTTATTGCGTTGACATGACATTGCCAAAGTCCAGGGTGGACAGAAAGTTCCCCCTCTTCAAATGCCCAAATACAGGATATCGATCAATTTCGTCGTCAATTTCATGTTTATTCATTTCAATGTGACACAGATAACACCTAATTTTAATATTGTTTCATTTTCTCTTTAGTTTTTCAAAAGGGTCTCAAGTTTTGAAGAATAACACTTTATTGAATGAGAAACAATGCATTGTACATCATGCTTGAAACAATTTGTATGATTTGTAAAACATTCATATGTATTGATAATTGTGAGATTAAGCTAAAATGAAGGATGAAAATATTTGTTAGTGAGCATTTGCATCCAAAAGTTTGTTGAAACTTTAGTTTAAAGATGTTTCCACGAGGTTATGACTTTAGGTGACAGGTATTCCAAAATGTATTGATTGATTGACTGATTGAATTGATTGTTTGATTGATCTAAGTTATGGTTTCCCAAAGAACTGTTCAGCATTTAATGAGCAGAGGAAACTCTCCGTCCACTCGGCATATTTAATTGCTTCTTATTTTGAAAAAAGTTATGATTCTATTGATAGTTAACCAACAACTGCGTAACGCGTCGTGCCAGAGGAGGCAGTTTCATTAAAAAAAGTTAGTTGTTCAGTTGGTCGTTTCTTTTGAAATAAAACAACTCTCCATTGTTTTAACTCTGCTTTGCTTAGTTTCATCGACGTTAGGACCTTTTATTTCACACATTAAAAGTGTGATAATTTCCCTTCCTTCTGATTTCACACTACGAGACTTTTGCATGTTTACGTTGAGAAAATCTTGCGGAAGATAGTTTGTTCTTGGTCTTAAGTAGACGTTATATCAATTATTCAAAACAATTTTATTTACAGACTTGGACAATTTCGTAGTGAAAGAACGCTGGAGCAAATGTTTAGGCACTGGAATGCTGACCTGAAGGTAGATTTCTCAATGTCATTACCCATTTTTCAAACAATTCTACCAGTGGGTCCATAAGCAAACCAGTGATGATGAAATCTTACAAGCAATTTGCAACAAATTGCATTCTTTTCCCAGAAGGAGATGCAAGGGAACGCAGAAGAGACTTGAATTATAGATTGTTTGTTCCAGGCAAAAACGAATTAAAACGCCTATTTCTAATGGGCCAAATTTTGTAGGGTAAACTTTTCATTTAGCATTTGTTGCCTTTCCACTGTTGGTGTACCGTTCAAAGAGTATTATGTAAGACCATTTTGTGATGGTTTTTGTTTCCCGGTTTCTTTTTGCTGTTACTGACGCGTACATATTCCTTGTTTCTTTATTGTTGCAGAAATTCATCAAAGCTCTTTTGGAGGGAAAGATTCCGTCGAAACGATTTAATCTCATGCGCTTTGGACACCCATCGCATTACACCAGAGAGTATCACAATTACACCTGGCTTCTCAATGGCGAAGATATGGTGAGTGAGTGACTGAAGGTGAAGGTGAAGTTGCACTGGGATCGCAGAAGTTGAAGGCAGTCTGTCACATCTCTGATTGGCCACGACAAAATCAGCGCTCAACACAACAGACTTCTTTGTGAATCTGTGTATCTGAAACAAAGGAGGGCTAACCATCTTGACTTTCTCCGGCCGTAGAAGTCAGAGGATTAGCAGCCATTGAAATTTCCTATTCTTTGCCTTCTCCAAATTACCCAATCAAATGCGTGACAGACTGCCTTTAAGCAGACCTGATCTAGTCCGCGACCCCTTGTCATGACGCTAAACTGGTGGGGTCCTACCGAGTATCGAGCCCACTCCACCTGACTGTTCTGGCTGCAAAGTCGGAGGATTACACTACTGGGCCACAACACCCTCAACTTTAGATATGCCGGTGTAGTATGCAAAAGTGTCCCCTATGCGGAAGTGTACCTACCTGAACCGCAATGCGTTTGGTGACTCTGTTTTATGTGACCTCAACGCTATTGCGTTTCATGACTGTGAAGACGATATAACATGGAACTGTTCTTTAATGGTTCATTAGATTTGCCAAATGAAGAAATAACTCATAGCAATGATAAGCTGAAATGGATCTTATTTGCACATTTAAAAGAGACCTTTTTTGTTTCAATACAGTAAGAATTACAACTCCACTTAGTCCGCCCAGTACCTTACAAAACGTTGTTACAATCCTAGCAAAAGCGATGTTTGTGTTTTCTATTTATTGTAGGAAGATGTCTACATGACATGCCTTTTGCGCCTTGGGGCTGAGCTACCATGCGTCAGGAAATTTAACTTCGAAGAAAGAGGGCGACTGAATCGCATTGTTCTTGCACCTGAGGTAACACGACCACTTGAAAGAAATATTTTTGTATGACATATACTACAAGATCTTTTAAATGATATCATTTTCTATTTCTACACCAGGTTGTATCAATCAAGTAAATTGGTCTCTAAAATGTGAATACTTCCACCACATGTTCATGTTGTAATCTCCTCTTTCATGCAGGTTCTTGCATTTCTGTTGCTCAAAGAAGAGCGTATCCCATTCATCTGTGCCAGAAGACTTCTAATGGAAGATAACTATGTATTTTAAGCTTAATGTTGTCTGTAGCAAAAAGTATCAAGTAACTACAACCATATAAGTACAAAGAAGTTGACATATTTGATGAGCTATCTAATGAAAAAAGTACCAAAGATTTATCGCTGAAATGTTAATCTAACACATAGAGCATACTTGGCATGAACATTTCGACGGAAGAATCAATCAACATATAGAAAATGACTTTAGAATATAGGGGTGACGAATTTCTATGGGATTTAGAATACCAATAGCAGTCAAGTATTTCAAGACATATTGCCTTGTTTCTAACGATCCGTTATGAGAGCTCATATCTACAGTGTAAGATACCAATTAGTAGCCCTACCTAGCGTCTTAATTTAAGTACCAATGTTGACTATACAGAGAAATTAGAGAAGGAATCAAGACAACTCTATCATAAAGGTGAAGCAATTTTAGACTATTTACTGTGCTGCTAACGACAAGATATAAGAATTGAAATCTATAGTGTTAGATACAAGTTAGTAGCGCCTTACTTTAAGATCCTTTTTCCCGCCAATATCAATTATAGAAGAAAATCAGAAAATAAAATTAAGATATCTCTATCATGTAGATGAAAATTTTGAAGACATTTTACTTCGTTCCCAATGACTAGATATAAGACCTCATATCCATGGTGTAAGATACAAGATGGTACCTAGTGTCTTAATTTAAGACCCGTAGGTACCAAAATTGATTATAAATCGAATTGAGAGAAAGAATGAAGATATCTCTATCATAGAGGTGAAGCAATTGAAGACTTTTTACTTTGTTTCTAATGACTAGATATCAGGACTCATACCTATGGCGTAAGATACAAATTGGTACCTAGTGTCTTAATTTAAGACCCGTAGGTACCAAAATTGATTATAGATGGAATTGAGAGAAAGAATGAAGATATCTCTGTCATAGAGGTGAAGCAATTGATGACTTTTCACTTTGTTTCTAATGACTAGATATCAGGACTCATACCTATGGCGTAAGATACAAATTGGTACCTAGTGTCTTAATTTAAGACCCGTAGGTACCAAAATTGATTATAGATGGAATTGAGAGAAAGAATGAAGATATCTCTGTCATAGAGGTGAAGCAATTGAAGACTTTTTAATGTGTTTCTAATGACTAGATATCAGGACTCATACCTATGGCGTAAGATACAAATTGGTACCTAGTGTCTTAATTTAAGACCCGTAGGTACCAAAATTGATTATAAATGGAATTGAGAGAAAGAATGAAGATATCTCTGTCATAGAGGTGAAGCAATTGAAGACTTTTCACTTTGTTTCTAATGACTAGATATCAGGAATCATACCTATGTTGTAAGATACAAAATGGTACCTAGCGTCTTAATTTAAGACCCCTAGGTACCAAAATTGATTATAAATCGAATTGAGAGAAAGAATGAAGATATCTCTATCATAGAGGTGAAGCAATTGATGACCTTTCACTTTGTTTCTAATGACTAGATATCAGGACTCATACCTATGGCGTAAGATACAATATGGTACCTAGTGTCTTAATTTAAGACCCGTAGGTACCAAAATTGATTATAAATGGAATTGAGAGAAAGAATGAAGATATCTCTATCATAGAGGTGAAGCAATTGAAGACTTTTCACTTTGTTTCTAATGACTAGATATCAGGACTCATACCTATGGCGTAAGATGCAAATTGGTACCTAGCGTCTTAATTTAAGACCCGTAGGTACCAAAATTGATTATAAATGGAATTGAGAGAAAGAATGAAGATATCTCTATCATAGAGGTGAAGCAATTGAAGACTTTTTACTGTGTTTCTAATGACTAGATATCAGGACTCATACCTATGGCGTAAGATGCAAATTGGTACCTAGCGTCTTAATTTAAGACCCGTAGGTACCAAAATTGATTATAAATGGAATTGAGAGAAAGAATGAAGATATCTCTATCATAGAGGTGAAGCAATTGAAGACTTTTTACTGTGTTTCTAATGACTAGATATTGGGACTCATACCTATGGTGTAAGATACAAAATGGTACGTAGCGTCTTAATTTAAAACCCGTAGGTACCAAAATTGGTTATAAATGGAATTGAGAGAAAGAATGAAGATATCTCTGTCATAGAGGTGAAGCAATTGAAGACTTTTTACTGTGTTTCTAATGACTAGATATCAGGACTCATACCTATGTTGTAAGATACAAAATGGTACCTAGCGTCTTAATTTAAGACCCCTAGGTACCAAAATTGATTATAAATCGAATTGAGAGAAAGAATGAAGATATCTCTATCATAGAGGTGAAGCAATTGATGACTTTTCACTTTGTTTCTAATGACTAGATATCAGGACTCATACCTATGGTGTAAGATGCAAATTGGTACCTAGCGTCTTAATTTAAGACCCGTAGGTACCAAAATTGATTATAAATGGAATTGAGAGAAAGAATGAAGATATCTCTATCATAGAGGTGAAGCAATTGAAGACTTTTTACTGTGTTTCTAATGACTAGATATTGGGACTCGTACCTATGGTGTAAGATACAAAATGGTACCTAGTGTCTTAATTTAAGACCCGTAGGTACCAAAATTGATTATAAATCGAATTGAGAGAAAGAATGAAGATATCTCTATCATAGAGGTGAAGCAATTGAAGACTTTTTACTGTGTTTCTAATTACTAGATATTGGGACTAATACCTATGGTGTAAGATACAAAATGGTACCTAGTGTCTTAATTTAAAACCCGTAGGTACCAAAATTGATTATAAATCGAATTGAGAGAAAGAATGAAGATATCTCTATCATAGAGGTGAAGCAATTGAAGACTTTTTACTGTGTTTCTAATGACTAGATATCAGGACTCATACCTATGTTGTAAGATACAAAATGGTACCTAGTGTCTTAATTTAAGACCCGCAGGTACCAAAATTGATTATAAATGGAATTGAGAGAAAGAATGAAGATATCTCTGTCATAGAGGTGAAGCAATTGAAGAATTTTCACTTTGTTTCTAATGACTAGATATTGGGACTCATACCTATGGTGTAAAATACAAAATGGTACCTAGTGTCTTAATTTAAGACCCGTAGGTACCAAAATTGATTATAAATGGAATTGAGAGAAAGAATGAAGATATCTCTGTCATAGAGGTGAAGCAATTGAAGACTTTTCACTTTGTTTCTAATGACTAGATATCAGGACTCATACCTATGGCGTAAGATGCAAATTGGTACGTAGCGTCTTAATTTAAGACCCGTAGGTACCAAAATTTATTATAAATGGAATTGATCGAAAGAATGAAGATATCTCTGTCATAGAGGTGAAGCAATTGAAGACTTTTTACTGTGTTTCTAATGACTAGATATCAGGACTCATACCTATGTTGTAAGATACAAAATGGTACCTAGTGTCTTAATTTAAGACCCGTAGGTACCAAAATTGATTATAAATGGAATTGATCGAAAGAATGAAGATATCTCTATCATAGAGGTGAAGCAATTGAAGACTTTTCACTTTGTTTCTAATGACTAGATATCAGGACTCATACCTATGGTGTAAGATACAAAATGGTACCTAGTGTCTTAATTTAAGACCCGCAGGTACCAAAATTGATTATAGATGGAATTGAGAGAAAGAATGAAGATATCTCTGTCATAGAGGTGAAGCAATTGAAGACTTTTTACTGTGTTTCTAATGACTAGATATCAGGACTCATATCTATGGCGTAAGATACAAATTGGTACCTAGTGTCTTAATTTAAGACCCGTAGGTACCAAAATTGATTATAAATGGAATTGAGAGAAAGAATGAAGATATCTCTGTCATAGAGGTGAAGCAATTGAAGAATTTTCACTTTGTTTCTAATGACTAGATATTGGGACTCATACCTATGGTGTAAAATACAAAATGGTACCTAGTGTCTTAATTTAAGACCCGTAGGTACCAAAATTGATTATAAATGGAATTGAGAGAAAGAATGAAGATATCTCTGTCATAGAGGTGAAGCAATTGAAGACTTTTCACTTTGTTTCTAATGACTAGATATCAGGACTCATACCTATGGCGTAAGATGCAAATTGGTACGTAGCGTCTTAATTTAAGACCCGTAGGTACCAAAATTTATTATAAATGGAATTGATCGAAAGAATGAAGATATCTCTGTCATAGAGGTGAAGCAATTGAAGACTTTTTACTGTGTTTCTAATGACTAGATATCAGGACTCATACCTATGTTGTAAGATACAAAATGGCACCTAGTGTCTTAATTTAAGACCCGTAGGTACCAAAATTGATTATAAATGGAATTGATCGAAAGAATGAAGATATCTCTATCATAGAGGTGAAGCAATTGAAGACTTTTCACTTTGTTTCTAATGACTAGATATCAGGACTCATACCTATGGTGTAAGATACAAAATGGTACCTAGTGTCTTAATTTAAGACCCCTAGGTACCAAAATTGATTATAAATCGAATTGAGAGAAAGAAGGAAGATATCTCTATCACAGAGATGAAACATTTGAACACTGGTACCCAGAGTATCAAAGTTGATAGCCGTTGGTCTTATTTTTATTTGTTAGAGCACCACGTTTCAGTGCTTTGTAGTTTTGAAATTTTTTTTATAGCAAGCCACCTTAGTCCACCTAAACGGCTCTGCACTTAAAGTAGCTCACTGCAGAAAAATTTTCCATTTTTAAACAGTTAAAGGTCGTTGTATACCAATTAGAAATAAGTTCAAAACAGAAATAAACAATAAGTTAAAGTGTATCGCTTTTTATATAAATTTAAAACTGCAACGCATTTTGTGGTCTATCGCTCATGACGCCAATGCAACATCTATTTTCCACTTTTATTTGCTGCTCTTTCTAGATTGTTGTTTTTGCTTTCTTATTATCATCCATTCTATTACTATCATTATTACAACAATTGCTATATACGGGGTAGGGGAAGGGGGTATTTAATTTTACTTTACACCGTAGGTATGAGTCCTGATATCTAGTCATTAGAAACAAAGTGAAAAGTCATCAATTGCTTCACCTCTATGACAGAGATATCTTCATTCTTTCTCTCAATTCCATCTATAATCAATTTTGGTACCTACGGGTCTTAAATTAAGACACTAGGTACCAATTTGTATCTTACGCCATAGGTATGAGTCCCAATATCTAGTAATTAGAAACACAGTAAAAAGTCTTCAATTGCTTCACCTCTATGATAGAGATATCTTCATTCTTTCTCTCAATTCGATTTATAATCAATTTTGGTACCTACGTGTCTTAAATTAAGACACTAGGTACCATTTTGTTTCTTACACCATAGGTATGAGTCCTGACATCTAGTCATTAGAAACACAGTAAAAAGTCTTCGATTGCTTCACCTCTATGATAGAGATATCTTCATTCTTTCTCTCAATTCGATTTATAATCAATTTTGGTACCTACGGGTCTTAAATTAAGACACTAGGTACCATTTTGTATCTTACACCATAGGTATGAGTCCCAATATCTAGTCATTAGAAACAAAGTGAAAAGTCATCAATTGCTTCACCTCTATGATAGAGATATCTTCATTCTTTCTCTCAATTCCATTTATAATCAATATTGGTACCTACGGGTCTTAAATTAAGACACTAGCTACCATATTGTATCTTACACTATAGGTATGAGTCCTGATATCTAGTCATTAGAAACACAGTAAAAAGTCTTCAATTGCTTCACCTCTATGATAGAGATATCTTCATTCTTTCTCTCAATTCGATTTATAATCAATTTTGGTACCTACGGGTCTTAAATTAAGACACTAGGTACCATTTTGTATCTTACACCATAGGCATGAGTCCCAATATCTAGTCATTAGAAACAAAGTGAAAAGTCATCAATTGCTTCACCTCTATGATAGAGATATCTTCATTCTTTCTCTCAATTCGATTTATAATCAATTTTGGTACCTACGGGTCTTAAATTAAGACACTAGGTACCATTTTGTATCTTACACCATAGGCATGAGTCCCAATATCTAGTCATTAGAAACAAAGTGAAAAGTCATCAATTGCTTCACCTCTATGATAGAGATATCTTCATTCTTTCTCTCAATTCCATTTATAATCAACATTGGTACCTACGGGTCTTAAATTAAGACACTAGGTACCATATTGTATCTTACACTATAGGTATGAGTCCTGATATCTAGTCATTAGAAACAAAGTAAAAAGTCTTCAATTGCTTCACCTCTATGATAGAGATATCTTCATTCTTTCTCTCAATTCGATTTATAATCAATTTTGGTACCTACGGGTCTTAAATTAAGACACTAGGTACCATTTTGTATCTTACACCATAGGCATGAGTCCCAATATCTAGTCATTAGAAACAAAGTGAAAAGTCATCAATTGCTTCACCTCTATGACAGAGATATCTTCATTCTTTCTCTCAATTCCATTTATAATCAACATTGGTACCTACGGGTCTTAAATTAAGACACTAGGTACCATATTGTATCTTACACTATAGGTATGAGTCCTGATATCTAGTCATTAGAAACAAAGTGAAAAGTTTTCAATTGCTTCACCTCTATGATAGAGATATCTTCATTCTTTCTCTCAATTCCATTTATAATCAATTTTGGTACCTACGGGTTTTAAATTAAGACACTAGGTACCATTTTGTATCTTACACCATAGGTATGAGTCCCAATATCTAGTCATTAGAAACACAGTAAAAAGTCTTCAATTGCTTCACCTCTATGATAGAGATATCTTCATTCTTTCGATCAATTCCATTTATAATCAATTTTGGTACCTACGGGTCTTAAATTAAGACACTAGGTACCATTTTGTATCTTACAACATAGGTATGAGTCCCAATATCTAGTCGTTAGAAACACAGTAAAAAGTCTTCAATTGCTTCACCTCTATGACAGAGATATCTTCATTCTTTCTCTCAATTCCATCTATAATCAATTTTGGTACCTACGGGTCTTAAATTAAGATGCTAGGTACCAATTTGTATCTTACACCACAGATATGAGTTCTTATATATAGTCGTTATCAACAAGTAAAAAGCCTTCAAATGCTTCACTTTTATGATAGAGATGTCTTGATTCTCTCTGAGTTCCTTCTACGGTCAATATTGGTACCTATATGTCTTGAGTTAGGAGGCCAGGTAGCAAGTCCCTTTTTGATTCTTTTGGAAGATTCAAGTCGAGGTAAAATACGCACCAAAGCGGTAAGTTTGGAGATGGAATAAGATAAAAGAAACTTTTTATATATTTTTCTTATCTTTTTATAGCACATGATCTTCTATAGAATCTGCAATTTGACAATATACACGTAGCAATTATACCAGGAATTCCTGGCAACAACTGCTTTACAAGTGGAAATACTAAGTTGGGAAACAGTAGAAAGCGAAAGCACCAAATGAAGGCACACTTGTGCTTATTACTTTATTATGTGGTATGTAAGGGTAGAGGAAAAGTAAGAGAAGCAAGATTATAGTTCAACTATAACTGTTTTGTAGACCATTGAATCTGTTACGAAGGAATCTTAAATAACAAAATTTTTAGGTGAATAAGTGTTTGTTTTCGGTCATTGTTTGAGATCATCATGTTTGTTGCAATGATACTTCATTTTACGTTTTAATTAATGCACTTGTGAACAAATAACTGTTGTCATTAAATGTTTTTAGTTCAATCAAGGGCATCACATTTTCTGCTTGACCTTCATGTTGCAGTTCCACAATGTAAGTTTGCAGCTGTTCACGAAATTCTTTGGATTCATGTAGCTCAACTGCCCTTTCGCACGTTTCAATTGTTTGTTCCTCTGCTCGTTTATCTGGCTGTTAAGTCCTGCATATTGGGGATAAATGGAGAGACGGTAGCTTTCGGCGCAAGCTAAAATGAAAATGCAACACTGTAAGTCAAAGTATCATATCATGTCATATCAATGAATATTCCCAGTAACTTTCTAAGGAGCAGCATTGACATATACCCTGGGGGCGAGGAAATGTCAGTCAGTCAAATGCCTGGGAGGCTGGGAATTTCCTAGGAGAAAATACCCAGGGAAGGCCGAGGGGATAGTCAGGGCAGGAACTGAATGAAAAATCAGCGAGGGAAAGAGATTCAATTCAATATAAAGGTAGCAGTACCATAAACGACATGATTTGGTCGCCAATGTAGAATGCATGGCAATAATTATTTGCATTTCAAAAATCTTTGATCATTAATATATCTTGCCAACTGAAAAATGTCTAAAAAGAAAAGTTATGCTTCATAATAGAGTTTTGGATGAATGACAAAATTATCTTCAGTCACCTTTATGATTCTTCCAATGAAAACGATCAACAAGAAAGCTTGTTTCTTTGTAGAAGCCAGGATCACGATTAAGGCAATAAGAATGTAGCTTGCAACAGGCATCATAAACGATCGTGGCTGGTGCTATGAGGAAGTAGAATCAGAAAAAAATGAGCCGACTGCAAAGTGATCGACGGAAACAAAATCGTATATGAAAAGAGATAAGTCTGTCGTCAAATAACCGTTACTCTACACGTAGCTTTTATCCTGCCGTCTATGAAGAATAGATGTACACTTACCTTGAGGAAATCGCGTGCGAAATAACGTGAATGGAACGTTAGGTGACTCTTGGGATTGCATTACATCAAAACCATAGCAAATGTCTAGGGAATAGCATTTAGATTTTGAAAGAGTAAAATTTTAATCAAGTACCGGGTGTCACAGAAAGGTAACAGATTTGATCAGGCCTAGCACTCAGAATTTAGCAGGAATTCATACGGAAATTATTTTCAAACTAATCCTCCATAATTAACTTGAAGATAGATACCTTGTTTGTAAATATTGGAGTATTGAGAGAAGATATTTTCATCTTGTAAGTCTATATTTGCCTCCACCTGCAAACCAGAACTATTATAAACTACAAACCCGCTGTTTTAGGGAATCTCCTCAAGGATAGGCATAGCGTAGAAATTCTGAACAAGGACCCCGTGTGCTTAAGTATATAACTGAATAGAAATGGAAAGCTGCAAACTGACAAACATATCAACGATAACGAACATAGTCACCTTGGAATATCTTTCTTCAGTCAAAATGAATTTACAGAATAGAAGCCAGTTAAGGACGGGTGAAAACCCTCAAGGATCTTATCCTTGTAGATTCTTCATTCTTTGGGTATATGCAATTCCAATGATAACAATTCATTTTATTCACACAAGGAAGATTTTTTCACACCTAAGAGAATTATTTCGCTGATGAATAACTTTTAATCAGATGTAATTCGAAGCGTTTGTAGAATGAAAAGAGATGTCTCTTCGGGACAAAATTCGTGAACATGATTGTCAACTTCAATTTGGATTTCAATTAAGAATTTTTCGGAAACAAGAGGCTTCTTGCGTGTACTTCACTATGATTCAGGCTTGTCAACAACTTAGGCCAAAACCCCAAAGCTCTGGTTTAGAGGTGGAGACTATCAGGGATTAGCTTAAAGATTATTTCCAGTTGATTAGAGCTAAATCTAACTCGAGCTTCACTAGAGTAGTTTCGGGTATCATGGAACACTTAAGGGAAACACTTAAATCGTCACCTCAATGCAAGACAAATTTGGCCACACTTGGTATTAGCAATTTGGCCTAAGCATGCTCCAACGTTTCATCAATACATTCTATTTCTCAAACGTTTGCTGTCGATAAGCGAGCCAAAAAAATTGAGCTCCGGTCGAGTCGGGCATTGCGGAACACTGTCGGGTATTGTGGAACAAGGTTTTTCTTTTGTTTGTATACGGGCCTCCATTTGAAACGTCGCAAGAAAATGGCGACCAGAAATCACGTTCGTTGGATGTCCTTCGTTATAAGCGATACAGACAGTACACCAAAAAGTGGAGCAGCCTAACGTTAACAAAAATATGACGACGGATGTTTGAAGAGTTGCAGCTTGTGCAATTGGTGAGCTTTTATCTCACTTCCAGGCCGCTAGGCTTCATTTTCTGCAAAATTTTCCACAACACCCGATGTCTCATAATACCCGAAACCACTCTAGATCTTATCAAATCTGTTACCATTTTTCAGGGACAGCCGGTAGCAATCATCTACCTTCAATTTACAAGATCTAAACAAACGGTATACATCCTTTCAAGTTGCAATAAGAACTGAAAAATGATTTATAGAGTAGTGTTGTGTTTCCAAATTTAGCAGTTTCCACCAAAAATATTTCTTATTTCTACATCATGCATCGCTCCTTTTTGGCCTCTTAATGAATGAAAAACATTTTGCAATGTTTTAGCGTTAGCTGCAACACAATGGAATTTTCATCTGTGATCAGAGTGTGCACTCTCCATATCCTTTTTTTATCCATGGTTTGATCAAAATAAAAACATGAAAATTTACCAGCGAACGCTTACCGTGTTTGCAATACAATGTGAAGATACCAGGCATCAATGTTGGATGACCACGATATTCTTTGGTGCATTGTTCTTCATTTTTGTCCTTCCCACACACTAAATCCTGTTTGTAAAGCCCTCGAACATTAAGAATTGGCCAGTTTGGGAGAAAAGAGAAAGAATTGGGAAGTTCATCTGCAGAAACAGCTTGGAGGCTATGCGGGTCTTGTCTAAATGTTGCCCTCACTTTTACCTCCAACGCATCTAAGAGATCCAAAAGCTGAATTGGTAGGAAATGTGTTGGGAGTTGGAGAATAGCAGAAAAAATAACTGGAGCCAATGTATGTAACGTTTGCAGTTTTTGGGGATGATTGCGAAACTCTAGCCCACCTTTTACTTCTGCAATTAGATTCAGAAAGATGGATGAGTTGGGAAAGTAAGAGCAAACAGGAGATATTGAGCTCATGCACTTCAAAAAGGTCAGAATTGACGGTGCAATTAAATCAACCCTCTCAAATGTGCTTTCGCACCACTCAATGAACTTGGCAAGAGGCACACAGTGTTGCTGGAGTAGAAATTTCATTCTCTGATCATCCACCTCTTTTTTTGCGATGTAAGTTTGCAAGAGCTTCCGCAGCTCTACGTTTGTCAGCAGGGTCCTTTCAGCAAAGCTAGTAAAGAAAATGGCATGATTAAGATGAGGTATCTTAGCTAGAAATCTTTCGAGCCTACTTAAAATATAGTAAACCGAATGGATGAATGGATGAATAAATGAATGAATCAAATATGAAATGATTCGTGGGTGGTCAATAAGTAATGACAAGTAAAATGTATATGACAGTTTGTCTACTTGTCTACTGTTCATGTTCTCCCCTTTACTCACAACAGAAAATTATTCTCAATTTCGCATCTACTATAGAGTGCGCTCATAAACTTTGAATGCTTTATACCAACCTTATGTGAAGTTGTGTTTTGCCTACAATGAATACTTTTTATATATCATAGACAAAATTTTGGTCTGAGAAGACAGCACTCTCTCTAATGGGCACATGGGGCAGCCATTTGATTAACTCCATCTCAGAGGATCGCACTCATGAGAGAGGGGTATTACGGGAGGGGATTACGAACAAAACAAAGTGCTATTCTGGGGCTCTATCAATCAAAACTGAAATGTTTAAGAGGAAAAAAGTAACGAGATGAGAAACAGCTCCTTGGTCATATAAAAGAGGGTGCGCTATTTCCATGCTGTTGAAAAAGCTACGAAGCTTATGTTACTGTATCAAGCAAGAGCTTCTCGAGCTAAGCAATTTAGTCTCAATAAAACTAATGGTACTTATCTCCCTTTCAGTGCAATTCCATTTCTGTCCTCAGGAAAACGAAGTTCATTTGGTGAAAAAACCCTTTTAAAGCCAAGAGTCGTTGCATCACATGTAATCAAATCAGGAAATTGGCCACATATGTCACATTTAAACCCATCTCTGTAATCGATGTCAAGCAAGTTCAGATACGAATACCATGAACATCGAAGCTGCTGGTAGTTGATCATATACTCCAAAGGGCAGCCAGCTGCTTCATAGTTCAATTTCCACTTGTCGTAGAACCCAATTAGACTGCAACTGCATATCAATAAATCAAATTCTGTAACATGTGTGCCGGAAATGCATCCACTTTTGACAGGCCACGGTAAAAATCATACGATTTAGTGTGATTCAATATCACAAATCGTCCTACACCTGTGGTCGACTTTCAGGAATGCGCTTTCTGAACAAGCGGTCTGAATCGACTAAAAGACATTTTTAACAAGACTGAACTAAAAATTTAACTATCCATGTTAAAATTCAATGCAGAATGCAATTCATCGTGGTAAGTCAAAGGTGGATACTTCTTTTTTATATCAATATAAAATTTTGAAATAAAAAATTCAATACAACTACTGTGACATTTGTAGCGAGGAAAGACACAAGGTCACCGGGTCCTCACTACAAATGCTACTTACAATTTCTACAAAATATTAACAATAGCTTAAGGCGGTTGCAGGAGAAAAAACTTTCGGAATTTAACAAAAGTATCAAAAAATACTTCTTTCAGTGAATAGAGTATATTCACAGTACCGGTTGTCCCAAAAAGAAGTCTTCCCGTTTGAACAGTTCCAGGCAAAGAACTATTGTCTCGTTTTGAGCGATGTAAAGTGCAACCTGTTGCTTAAAGGCTTACTTGAATCCAAGAATTTTTCCTGATTTCTTTACTTATCAAAAGACCTCTAGAAAATGAATTTTCCGAAAACTTTATGCTCGAGAAACCTTTCAAAAGGTGAAAAGTCTAGCGATGGAGATATGTTCCATTCCTTCCACGCCATACATTACAGGTGTGAAGGCATACAACCATTTGTCAATTTCACAAATTAATATTCAAGCTCAGTAAAATACGAAGTGCGGACCTATGCTTTTCCTTTCTAGTGTGCTTTTCTTCGAGCAATAAAGCAAAATCGTGCTTTTTACGGACAAAACGAACAAATTTGATTGTTCTTGGCTCCTTTAATGGAGTTCAAGCTCCGTACTCCTGGAATTCGGTTAAAAAGTAGAAATTTCCGTTGATTTTGAGGTGCTTAAATCGGGAAACATTTTTTCTGGGACACGCGGTTTGGTTTATTCATAACAAGGATCACAAAAGGTTAAGACATAGTTGTTGAGAAGATTAAGCATTCCTTGACTTATGTATTTTATTACATAACCTTGCATGTACCAAAGTAATGATTACCTGCTGCCGGTGAGAAAGAGGTTCAAATAGTCTCTCAGTACATCATGACCAAGAAGAAAGGATCCCATGTGAAGAATACCATCTGCAGAGCCACAGTACATTCGTTCACAAGAACAGCTCACACATCTCCTTACAAAAACTACAAAGAAAAAATTTGAGCACACTGATGACACAATAAATACCGTAGTAAGTTCTTCTGGCCACAGCCTGCTACACTGTTCTATTTGAATTTGCCTACTATTGATATCTTTGTTGAAATATGGCCAGTCTCTAGAAACAAATGAAAAGATTAATAAACTGGATATGGAACTGCATATGGATTTATGAAACGAGCCATTTTTTGACGCAATATCCTCATGCTTGTTAATGAATAAATATCAACGGTCCCAAAAACTTTGTTGGAAATTGGCATTAAGCAGACTTGCACTTTAGGCTACTTTGTGGTAACATGAGACATGACACGATGAAGTTCAAGGAAGCCAGCTTTATTGCACTGAAAATGCATCGCCACACTACAAACTTTCATCGTTACCTAGAATGCGTCATGAACGGCACGTCAAGTGTGAATTCAGTTTGCACATCAAATATTGGCTGATAAATAAAAGTCAAAAAGCTAAGTTGAGACACCAAGGTTGAAGATCGTACATCAAATTTACCTGTAACCTGTATTACGTCAGCCCATAGCAAGAGTCGTTTCTTGCTTGTTGGATATTCGACAATGACTGTCATGTCTCCTCCACATTCTGAGCACGCATCATCTGATGGACTTAGTGCCATCGTGCCATCTGCCAAACAATATTCCAGTGTGCTTGAAGACAATGCATAAATCTTCCTTTGCCTTTGAGTGGTGCACCAAGATATTCTTCCACGAGAAATAGATGTTGGTGCCCGACTGGTTATGGCCGATTGCTTCATTAAATTTCGTGCAGCAACGATGTCGAGCAAAAAATCTGGAAGGTTGCCTTCTCTGATCCTAAGATAATCTGTAAGGCAGTTGATGTGTAAACATGAGTGCCTGCCGGCAACGCATCTGTGGCACACAAACCCTTTTCGATCAATGCCCACAACTGCATAGGATCCGTAGGGTGGTTTCACCAGGACCAAAGAATGCTCTGACGATCCTAACTCTTGTATTAGAGTTTCCTCAGGAGGGTCCTTAAAGAAAAGAGACACCCATTACTGCATGATCCAAAAAACAGCATGTTTCTTGAAATCCTTTTCATGAAAGAAAACTAATAGTGATAATGATAATAATATAACCACTTCTACAGCGCCATAGTTCCTCAGGGCTCATAGGCGCTTAAAAGCATAACTATAAAAACTAGAGTCCAGGATATCGCTAATTTACATGGTGTTATAAAAGAACTTTACTTAAAATATCAAACTATTCAGTAAAAAACTCCATCATAAGATAAAATTTATCAATACTTTTAAAAACTTAGTTTTGACCTTATTGTTTCTATTTTCTAAAATCCGACATCTAAGAGTAATACGACCTGAATAGGTATGACTTCAATGATTGCTTAAAACTACACAGTTAATCTAATGATCGAATTGAGTATGGAAGTTTGTTCCACAAAGTTGGTGCTGCATAACTGAATGTACGATCTCCTGCTGTTTTCAGACTTGTCCTGTTATGTTTCAATAAGTATCTATCACAAGCTGACCTTGTCATGCGAGCAGGCTCAAACTTTGGCACAAGGGCCTGCAGATAATGAGGTGCCAATCCATGTAAACATTTGAAAATTGGGGAAAATCAGTAGTAAAATTTGGTTTGCGAATTAACATAATAGTAATGATTAGGAAGTATGCATAAGATCGCACAGCTGCATTTATTTCTTCCAGTGGTGTTTATTGATCATGAATCATTTAGAAGGAATTGCGTTTTGAAGACAGTTCATTAAATCGATACTTGTCTTCAAGTTCCTCTTACTTTTATCTGGTATTGCTCATACCAGAACAATTAAACGCTGGTTTTCATATGTTGTACTTCATCCCATCTTTTGCATTTCATCGTAATTTATCGGATGTGAATAATTGAATGTTTGATTCACTGGGATCAGTTGCGAAGAGTTGCGATGAACTGCGACGAAATAAGATGAATCAATAAATTGCTTTGGTTGGTTTTCATATATCGGAGATAACCCTAAGAGACCGTATACCCAGAATTCCGATGAAATGTGATGAAACACAATAAAATGCCACGTATGAAAACCAGCCTTAAGAGAAATTCAAGACGAATTCTATCAAGTTGAGTTCATAAGTGCAGTTTAACTTTTATCGTTTCACTGCATGACTTTATGAAAGTGACATGTTCAACTGCAAATCGTTTACTTTACTATAACAACAAACTTGACATTGGTGATCGGTTCCTCATCAGACGCTTGTCGATGAGTATGTGATGTGAGTTAGAATCCCTACATTACCATTCCATAGCAATGATCTCTATCCAATGCTGCAAGACAGAAGGCAATCGATTAGTCGGAAAAGATAATATCAATGCTTAGTCTTCCCGATAGACCTCCAAGGGACTATCAACGACAAAGAGTAGAAAACAGAGAACCCAGGGACTCGTCCACAGGGCACCTAAACATACTGAAAGACAAAAATGTAACAAATAGAGACATTGTGAATGGTGCAGGGCTTGTTTGTGTCAAGGACCAAAACGCTATCGGACACAACTTATGTTTTAATTAATCCAACAGGGCAAAACTGATGAAATGGTAGACTAAACATCCATATCTAGAGCAATAGTACAAGCTAAAAAGAGACACTACTACGGTTGGAGTCTTAGAACTAATGTTGAAGTCTTACTTGCAAATGGGCTTTCTTAACGATGTGAATGTCAAAAATTAGAAACACAACAAAATTTCTATATTTAATCATGTGCCACCATTTTATCAATATACAAATCATTCATAGAATTTAAAAACTAACGGTCAGAGCCTCATAAACTTTGTAGTTCTACATTATGAGCCGAGAGGAAGATAACAAAATGAGATAACCTTCTTGAAATGGATCAATATTGTTTACTGAATCAAACATCGCAATGAGCTCATAGCATACAGCAATGTGAAGGCACTCTGAGAATTTGGAATTGATTATCCCTTTTAATTCTGAAATAGATGATGTCAAAGATGGTGTTAGAGATGATGTTGAGTTTCCAAAAGAATTGCATTAAGAAACATATGATTTTGATCCTATATGCATTGCACACAATAAAAGCTAAATTCAATAGAATTCTTTAAGGATGTATTGAACTTAGAGGAATTTTTCAGAGTCTGTTGATGATTTTTGAGGTATGAAAGAATTATATTCTATTACGAATTCTTATGAAAAATAAAATCCTTGATTAATAATTCTATTTTATTAAAAATTCTATTTAAAAAATGAGAATCTTTAATCAAGGTACCATTATTTTGAGGATCTTTGGCAGGAAAACAGGCATTGATGGTGCAAAGGCTACACCGTAATCGAAATCAGAAGAAGATCTTTTCTAATTTAGCCTACAGTATTCATGTGTCTATAAAGGCTAAAAAGGCTTTGTGAAGTGATCAATCTCATTGTTAACTGGAATTGTTCGAGTGAAAGAAGAATAAGTCTTTCCATATCAAAATCCTTACAACATCAAGTGGTTGATTGATTACTGAAGACCACAAGCAAATTATTAAGTTGACAATTGTAGCCACAGAAAGAACTTTGAAAGTAACAAACCATCAAAGTCCACATCCAGATTTCTTCCCAGTGCTTTGACATATCTCTCCTTTCCTGCATTACACGAGCAGCTTAAAATCCATCTTCTTTCATTTTTCAGCATCAGTATTGACCTTTCAATTATTTGGAAACCATGAATCTAAATTGTTAAGATTTACAGTATTAAGTGTCAATCAATCAATCAATGCTTCATTTATCCTTTGATATATACATATGCAATGTACACAGTGTGGGCCTTGTGTACAACCCCATAAGAACTTCAAATGATCTGAAGATTTTTCTAGCATAGATTTCAAGAATCCTTGAAATGAATGAAAGACTGGGATGATTTTTGAATGAGATAGGATTCTTAGCATAAGGAAATAGTATCAATGTACCTAGGACCTGTGCTGTAAGATACTTGCTATTGATAGAAGTAGAAATTTAGCAACCCAAAATTATTGTGTTAACAGAGACCAAGAAAAGTAAAACCTAACTTCTATAAAATATGCAGTGAAGGTACTGAAGTCTGCAATTATGATTGAATATAAGTCTTACTACTGTACATTACAGAGATGAATGAAATGAAACAAAATAGGAATATCAAAGGTACTTAGCATGCCATGTCATAGTCAATTTGAACGACTAATTTGTGCATCTACTGATTTGTCATTGATAATGTGGTGATACTTTACAAAAAAAGGACTCAAAAACACTGAGACGCAGTAAACATTATATTACAGCACAGATCTTGCACACATTAACATGATATGAATTCTCATGAAACTTAGAGGATCTTTAAGAACTCATACAACTGATGAGACTTCTGCAGTTTTTGAAAACTTGTAAACAATCTTAACAACTTAACATTGGGCAAACAAAGAGAGTGCTAATATGTAAAAGGTATGTACTACATACAGTGTGAAGCTTACCTTTAGATTTTTTTGAATTGGATCAATGTCTTGGATTAAAAAAGTTGTGAATATTTCATCAATCATCATGAAAGCTCTTGCCTGCAAAACCTTCACCATATAAATATCTTTTAATTCAATGCTAACCTATAATGAAATTAAAGCAAAATTTCTTTAAAAAGTAAACACTTTGCCAGATATGGGGGCAAACCTCTGTTTCAGTTAAAAATCATTATTTACTTCTATTGTCTTTCAACCAAAGATCATTGTTCTAGCAAAAATTGGGCATGATTGTACTCCCCCTCTCCTCCCCTTAAGTGTCCACAACTGAAAGTATGTACAGACATAATGTACTTCACAGACATAATGTCATTCTTTTTCAAATTCAAAAGGGATAAACTTGAAATCAAAACAAAAACTATTCAACGACTAACCACAACTTGTTGGGAATCATCATTGCTTGCATGCATGCCATCATCATGATATTCATCAATGTATTCTTCAAACTCAGATGCTATATTGACTGGATGATCTAAGAATAAAATAAAAGCCACAACAGACAACAATACCTCAAAGTAGCTAAGATTTGAAAACACATCATATCAGACTCATTGGGTACCTTTATAAAAAGTGCATATACATACATTCAGAACTACTCCTGTCTGCAAAATTCTTAAATGCAATTTTTATTGCAATTTGGTGTGCTATTTTAGCAATGAGGTGACACAAGCAAAGACTTTGTAACTGTTGGGACAAATGTAAGTATGAGCATTTCATTGCTGTCTATTCCTAGTCTAGGGGTACAGAATACTGCAAGCTTAGCCATAGGAACTGGGGGGCACTGGGGGCACAAGCCCCCAAAGATTTTGCAATAAACAAAGAAGTGTCCCTTCATTTTCAGGAAATTCCCCTTTAGCTTAAAGGAAGAGGGCCCTTGAAGTGTCATGCCCTCAAAGAGTTGCTTCCTACAGCCATGGCCCTAAGTACGAGTATAACCATGCGTCTGTTATGTTGATTGTTGCATGCTTTTCCTAACTTCATGCTTGATTTGTTGCATATATCGACACATTGTACTTCCAACTTATGAAATTAACTATGACTTCCTTCTTACAGACTAGGCTCATTAGCATGGTGAGTAGGAGTGCAAAAACTTGTACGTGTAATACTTATTCAAATTTATTCAGTTACATATTTTCTATGAATAGCACAGCTGGGACCATGCATTTATACATAAAAATTGGGTATAAATACATTTTTTCATGAAATTTATATCTTTGGAAAGCTTCATGGCAGTTTCGTGATTTGTTATTGTGGCAAGTAGCTTAGTTATACAGTACATCAAGTAAGAACAACCAGATGACATATACCCAGACTGATAACTTTGCAAAGTGCGTGCGGAAGATGCGTGCCTGGCCATTGTTTTTAAAGAATAAACTATAGTTCTTCCTGGAATTGCACGGGGAAGATCTTCCGCACACATGTTAGCAGTCTGAACAGATACCCCAAAACCTGCACTCGTTGTTTCTTGTGGGGGGAAGTGCACAGGTAAAAACAATAACTCAACAATAGACTCTATTGTTTCAGCCAAAGTGGCGTTGGGAAGATCTTCCAGATAATCAGCAAGAAAGGCAGACTGGCCCCAAGAGAAGGGAGTGGCAAGTCAAGTGGCATTCTGATGGTTTGTCTAGTCTAATGCAGCTACCATTGAAAATTAAAAAAGTTTTGTGATTATGTACCACGGATCATGGTTTCCTAATGATTGGAACTTGCTCTTTTGAATCCAGTATGGAAAGAAGGAGTGTGCATGGCACTGCACATGGCTTCTTGTTTTCTATTATGTGTTGTTTCGTGCTATGCTGCACAAGTGCAGTGCACATAAATTTAACTTCCATACAGGTTTTTGAATGGTCCAAGCACTCAAAACAAGTAGTATTACTAAAACCGCATTAAAATTAACAGGGGTGTGCGATTCTAGGATAGCGCCCAACTCACCATCATCATCATCATCATCATCATCATCTGCAAGATCATCATCAACATCATGATCATAAGTGGCAACAGTTGCGGTTAGTGTCAGCACATTTTCACTTTGCTCAGCAACGACGTCACCATTGTCACCTCTCCTGCTTTCCTCTCCTCTGGTTATTTCTTCGTTTCCTTTAGCTTTCTTTCGACGGTAGCTTCTCGGTCTTTTCCGAGCAGGGTCAATGCGCACAGTGTTAGTGTAAGTAAGTTTTGGGACCGGTTGACTTGATCCAAGCAAAAGAATGGGTAGCCCAGTTTCCTCATCAATCATGGGCGAATCAGAATCTTCGCTGCTTGAATTCATGGCGTTGGTATTCCCCTTGCAAGCGTCAGATCATTTATGCTGCATTGCATGGGCATGGGCCTAAATCCCGGAACTACCCCTGCCCCTGCCTCATCATAGCCTCGCCTCTCTACTCACTGGCCTCGCTTACGTGATGCTGCGAAATTTCATGAAGGGAAATTGGTTGGTACCTGGCTTGGGATAAGACTTTTTTATTCCTGGCGTTGCGCAGTCGCAAAGATCTCTCAAGAAGTGGCCATTTTGAGACGAAAGCCGAAATGTATTCCACTCGCAATATTTCCAATGGATTCTCGAAGTTCCTAAATGCTACAACTGTTTTGACGACACCATTCGCAAGGAACATCCCTGCTGTAGCTGTCAAGCACAAAGAACCAATTCTGAAGGACACGAAGTCGAATTATGCAGCGCCAACCGGCAACCTATCTGTGACGACAAATCTCCTGGGTGAGAATAAAATTGTGCAACTTACAAAGTTTCTTACGCAGTGTTATTGCTTTTCTTCTTGGTAAATTTATTTAATGTGTCGCTAGATGTGTCATGTAGATATTTAGATGTTCGAAATCATCATCCTTTCGAAGTGATTTGGTTTTGTTTGTGAGGGAAAAACGCTTCAAAAGGAGAGGCCTTAAACATTCGGTGGGTGAATTCGTACACCAACGATGTGGTAACTTGATGGGGAATTTCTTAGGGGTGTGTTAAACTTATGCCTAAGGGCATCAAAATCTTATTCTTACCATGTTGGAAAGTTTGCCAGCTATGCAAATACTCAGCAGCCAGTTTGCATTCTTTGAGTTTGGCGCGGGGAAGCTCATTCTGAAGTACATTTTGGCACATCTGTAGGTCAGGGAATTTTGTAAATTTTATATAAAATAACTGCTACAGATGGTGCTATTACAGGTTATGGCGCGGCTGCGGTTGGAAGCGGTCGAAGTGGTGCGGGGAAGATCTTCCCCACGCACTACAAAGAATGCAGACTGGCTCAGCAGGTTTTGTGCTCATAAAAATTGTTCCCAAGTTTGCAAAAATTTTGTTCACTGAAGGTTTCGGTGTCCGTAGAAGATTTTTGGCATGCAGTACATCACATGGCCAAAGAAATTTTACATCTCTCTGCTTCAACAGGAAAGACACAAGTGAGGTTCAGCCACACAGATGTCCCAGTTCCTGATTTCTCAGAATATCGCCGTGACAGCACAAAGGATCCAACAGTACATAACTCTCAATATGCAAGTCGTGCGTTTACATATATGATGCTCACTGGGTTTGGTGTTACTGCTGCTCACGCTGGTAAGAACATTCTCGTTGACTTTTTATCAACAATGAGTGCATCTGCTGATGTATTGGCTTTGGCTAAAGTGGAGGTAGACCTCAATACAATCCCAGAAGGCAAGAGTGCAACGATAAAATGGAGAGGAAAACCTTTGTTTGTTCGGCATCGTAGCCAAGCAGAGATTGACGAAGTTGCTGCGGTTGATGTAAGCACATTGAGAGATGCTGAGGCTGATGAAGTACGTGTCAAAGATCCAAAATGGCTGGTTGTTATTGGAGTCTGCACACATCTTGGTTGTGTACCAATTGCAAATTCTGGGGACTATGGTGGATACTACTGCCCCTGTCATGGTTCTCATTATGATGCATCTGGCCGTATCAGAAAAGGCCCAGCACCATTGAATCTTGAAGTCCCTACATATGAATTCTCGGACGAAACCACCCTTGTTGTTGGTTGAGAGTAAATTTCTTTTTAGTAGATTGATTTCACTTAATTGGTATGGCAAATGTGTATCTTCAGTAGTAACTTAAAAACGGTAATCACAAGGACTTGTCACAAAATTTGAAAACTTTTATTTTTGGATGAGATGACCAAATTCCAGTTTGAAAATGAAAATAGGGATAAGTTGCCTGCTGTGTATGTCAAGAGATTGTCTTAGTTTTTGTGTAAATAACACCTACCAAAATGTCATGTTAATGAATGATCATCCAACACTTGTTATTTTAATCGATTTATTGTATTTCTTCTTTAGAGACTTTCAGACAGGTCCACCTTCAAATTTAGTCCCATTTGGAAAAGAGCTGTTCCAAGAATGTCTCTTGTAACAGGTTGAAGTTGTTAGGGAATTCAATACAGTACATATCATAAACTTTCTCATTGGCAACCCCAATCCCCCCCCCCCCCCGCTTGTATTCTTTTTGAATGTGAGACTTGAATGTGAGGTAGTTTTGTGCTCCTTATGTTATTTCTGGATGTCCATGTACCAAGGAGGAAGAACTTGGACTTGACTGAAAATTCATTGTCAGCCCTTTTTACAACAGACACTGTGCTTTGATAACAGAAAAGAATGGTCAGAGTGATTTTCTAAAAAAAAGTCATCCAATTTCAGTTTCATATTAAGTATCGAACAACTTAGAATAATACAAATGACAAGATATAAAAGATGAAAATGATAAACAGTGGACTTAAACAAAGTTATATATTACAGAAATAGGAGTTTGTATGGAGTAGAATTTTCTTAAGGAGGAGCTCTCTCAATGGATAAACTAATCGAGGAGATAGCACCTAGTCATTATTGAAGAAGTCTTTGCACATTGCAGAACCGCTGCCAGGTGATGCGTGGGTCCCACCCCCCCCCCCCCCCCGCCAATCAGTGCTAGACAGTTCCATGCGGAACGGCTCAACGTTCTCATGTAGGCATACATAGTGATTGCTTTGCTCAGGGCTTATGACTGCTCTCCGTAGTTTTGCGATTCCTCCCCTCTCCTGGACTTGAGAGAAAAACGACTTGATTTAAGCATCGTATTTCTGACACGTTTAGTGTATCAGTTGCAGGCCATTCTACCCGGTTTTAGCGTGTGATCAGCCACTGAGCTGCCCATTCGAAAAAATGGCCATTTTACATTTTAACAATTTTCTGTTTCTGGGCGGGATGCGTGGCTTGATACCTCAGAGTAAGTGACGGAGATGATGCAATTTTATCTAAGGCCTTGTTTAGAATTCATTTATTTACCATTTCATTTATTTACCGTTTCGTTGTTTCGTTTATTCGTTTATTTAACAATTTTACTTTCAATCCGACACGGCAAGGGAACGATGTTGAAATCTGATTTTTAGACACGGCAGATTCTACCGTTTTTAATACTGTTCGATTCGATTCCACACGGTAAATAAACGAATTTTAAACAAGGCCTTAAATAAAATTGCATTATCTCCGCTCACTTACTTTGAGGTATCAAGCCGCGCATCCCGCCCAGAAGTTTGTAGCATCACGCTGACAAGTCGATTGGACCGTTTCCCAAAGTTAAACGATACCTGTTCAAAATAGAGGGCAATAATAGCTGGTGTCTGAGCGGCTGTTTGTAAGACTGAAGAACCTGCAGCCTTAATGGGATTTAATTTTGGCTTTCAAAATTTTCTAGAACACTAGTTTTGTAGCCGGTTTGTTCAGATTGCAAAACTTAGAGCTGTTGGTTTTCTTCAGTTGCATTTTACATGAGATGTCATGAATCAATCAAAGGAATCAATGACAAGAAATCAACATTGAAATTTCACAGCAAAACTTCTGAAGCAAGCTGCATCGATTTTGGGAAATTTGGACCACTCAGATTTATAATCTTTTAGCTGGTATGGCCAGATCGGAAGATTGAAAGCTGTTGGTTATCTGAAGATTTGATTTGGAAGAAATATTTAAACAACGACGGAAGCAGTAAGGAGAAATCAACATTGCGTTCTAAAGCATGACTTCTGAAGCAAGTTACATCAAATTTGGCAAAGTGAAGCTCAGCACATTGATCTTTGAATTCCCAGATCTCTTGGTTGCAAGTCGTTCTTCCGAAGAGCAATGCTTGGAGTCAAGAAGATGAAATAACATTTAATATTTGAAAGCTCGACGTTTCAGTTAAGGCAAATTTCGTCAATTTGAGCAGAGGAAATATTTATCAAAAGCGGGAACCAAGAAAAGTTTAAGCTATCAAAGCGACTTGTTTTTTTCACTCTGGAGCTCTTTCAAGGCAAGTTTTTCCTCGAAGAGCAAAATTTTCGAGTAGAATTAATTCTTGGAGGAAGCTTAACATCTGATACCCGAAGTCACTTTGCGGCGTGAAGAATATGTGCAAGAGAGTTGATTAAATCAGATTTAAAGATTTCTGAAGCATAGATTTCATCATATTTACAAGATTTCTTTGAAGCAAGTCTGCATGCTGGAATTTCTCCTACTGTAGAGAGGATATTAATCATTTCGAGAGGTCACATCAAGTTTAAACTTTGAGATCGTTGTGAACATAAGACAGCCATTTTTTCTGTGGAACGTTATTGGTAAGGAGGAAAATTTTGATATGGCAAAAAGCTGAATCGTGAAGCCGTTTGACTTCGCCAAGATCAGCAATGGAAGAGTCAAAAACAGGAGCTGAAATCAATGAATTCGATTCTTATTTAATAAGTTGATGAAATTTCACCGAGGTTAAGGGAAACCAAGAATGAACTTAGAAGTTGATTGAAGTATTCGAGGGAAGTAAATACGACAGTCAATGTGAGATTTCACTTTCGAACTTTGATGATTTTCACGCTACGAAGATCTATCCACTTTGAATATCCATTTTGGCGATAACTTCTTTCACTTTGCAGAAAGATCTTGTGAAAGAAACCTAAACTTAACAACAAGCACCACAATTTACTGCAAAATGGTATACCAAGAACTCATTTCAACGATTTGTTTTTTATCAGTTTTGCCTCGAGCAGTTTTTAGCAGTAAAGGTTACACAAATGAGGTTTTCGCGAATGCTAAATTTCAGTGTGACGTATCCCAGCGATGGACGTATACAGTCTCAAGCGAACTTGAATGTGTTCATAGATGTTCAAGGAACAATAAATGCGAACTTATCAATTACAGAATTGGTTCAGGGATTACTGGAGCGAATTGTGAAATCTTTGGACTTCCCCATGATCATTTCTCATGTTCAACTGTCAGTGATGTTGAAAACTGGAAAGCATTGGTGTTTAAGGTAAGAGAACAACACTCTATGTTTAAAGGGAATCGACATATTGAGTGGACCATGTGGCTGGTATGACTAGGCCAAATAGGAATGAATTCACTCCGATCGATTGTTTCTTTGGCTACACAATGAAACGACACACGCGAGGATCTTCAAATACAATAAGATATGTTACTACTTGGCCCGGCCAGCCTAAACGATTTCGATCCCTGAAAATGTTTTAACTTTCTCATATTTTTAACTAGATTCTTTAGTTTTATTTTTAACTCAATCAAAATACATCACCTAAAGCGTCGACAAAATATTGTCCACTTCCATCGAGACGAAGTTTGACCCATAAAATGGCTTATAGATTGGGAGGCTCCGTTATTTGGGTATGCCACAAATTCGCAAAGGCCTTTCCTTTGCTTAGTGCCCTTGGCAAGACTTGCTTTACTGAGATTTTCCGACCGTTTACACCGACTGGTAATGCCGTAGAGAGAGTCCTGGCATGCTGTCTATAGCTAAAAACTGAGACTGCCAAGGGTCTGCATTTTCAAATCTGTAAAAGATGGATGTAAAATTCTGTCAAATTTTTTGATTGAATAGGTTGAAAAGAACTAAGGGTATTTTGCTGTAAGTCTGTCATGGAAATCCCCTGGAAATTTTTTGATATCTTGATTATTCTTGCATTTGTGATATTTGAATCATTTTTGAAAGAGTTCATATCTTCAGGAAAGCCAAAGCTTATAAAGTTCTACATTTTGGTGGCAAGTAGAAATCTGTAGCTCCTTTGGTTTAGGATTTAGAAATTTAATAACGTCACAGCTTCAAAAACAATAGATGCCACCAATAAGGATATCAAAGAATTTCCACGTCAGAATTATCCTAATTAACTTCCAAGCTATTTAATTCAAAGAAAGATATAGCAGAATTTTACTTCCACCTTTTTGACTCATGGAGTCAATGGGATAGCTGACATTTTCCTGTCCGTCGTGCACATGATCTTTTTGTCATTGCGCAAGGGGTTATGTTTTGGCAGTAATAAGGCATGGGGTCGACAAACAGATTGATGACAGCTAAGCCATGCGGCTCGCGCTCCCTGCTTCTCTTGGAATAATGAGGTCGATTGCCGAAATAGGCAATTAAATAGAAAAACAAAGAAAATATATTCTTTCCGATAAACAATTATGCGACAAAAAAAGGTTGATATCAATTGTATTTTAAGGGTATTGGACCTTGCGTTTTTGATCCTTTTATCAGACGAGGAGATAGGACTCCTCTCATGTTGAGTTGTGTTTTGATTTCTGAAACCAGCAATTTTCCATTCTATTTAACTGAGACAGATATCATAGATAATACATGAGAAAGAAAAATTATAGCTTGACGAAAGTTTCTATTACGATTAAAATTTCATTCGTTGTATTTTGTCAATTTTCGGACGGAAGACTGCACGAGTCCCCCCAAGGGCTCTTTCCATTTACACAAGCACAAGCTCTTCGTGCCCTTCAACGAATATTTGTCTTATGGGAATAGATACAAGGGGAACTCTTCAAACGAGGATAACAAACAACAAGCACAAAGTAGCTCTTTAATGATACCATGATGATACAGGTGATTCAAAGTCTGCAAATGTAAAAACCATCAACTTTGAAAATGCACCATGGTGATTGATGAAGATTAATTATTGTCAATTTCTAATCAAAAATTATTTTCAGCTGTTTAAACATAAATTCAAACTTGTTTCTCTCCGTTTTCTGAGTTTATCGGGCCACCAACAATGCTAGCAGAAATAATTAAAAAAATTTGCAACAAACAAAAGCAAAATCTTCTTTCTTCAGTTGCTGGTATTTTGTTTGTTTTTTTCGTAGTTTGTATGGTTGTGCCGTATCATCAAAATAAACGGAGCCGCAAAAGTTGCTTTGAAACAGTTAGGGTTAACAGTCGTGTTGTGAAAGGTGAATGTATCGCGAATGTCACAAATTTGTTTATTCTGCTTAGGCCCCATTTAAACCCCCCCCCCCAGTTATTCTCAATCATGTTCAAAACTCTTAGTTTCACAATTGACTTTGTAGTAGTTTGCCAATGTGACTCAAAGACTTACAAATTGTAAGCTCTTGAAACACAGATTTCTCGTCCTGTTTGACCTTCATTCCCCTTGCGTTCCTTTGAAAATGAAAGCAATCATGAATTCATTCAAAGTCAGCGAACTGGATCTAATTGCCTTGAAACGAAACAGTGTTAAAATGTTAGACAATGCAATCATGATTGTTGTAATTGCCAAAGGAACGCAAGGTCCATAATTAAGTGGCCTCGTGTTGGAAGAGAGGTTATTGTTTCCAAGCGACGGAGAAAACCCATAAATATGTCCCGTGTTTTGTGAAAGCTCTAAACACATCTATGGTGCTTTGATAACAAATCTTTTTGGGAAGATCATATTCTTCTTTTTATAAAGTGGCCGATCAAAAATCAATTATTATTTGCTGTGAAAATACCTAACTTTATTTTCATATCATTGTTTTGTCTTATTTTGATGCCAAATCTCTGTTGCGTTCTGACCTCTTCAAATTTTTAGATATTAGATCAGCTTCATTTTGATGAGGTGTAATTAAATTTAAAAGGCAAATACTTTTTCGTTTGTTGATAATGATGATGATGATGATGATGTTGATGATGATGATGATGGTGGTGGTGGTGGTGGTGTTGGTGGTGGTGGTGGTGGTGGTGGTGGTGGTGGTGGTGGTGGTGGTGGTGGTGGTGATGATGATGATGATGATGATGCTGATGATGATGATGATGTTAATGATGATGATAATGATGATGATGATGATGATTTTCAGTCGATAAAACTCACAATTTTGCAATTCGTCAAAGCTATTCTACCCTGGATACCAGACCCTCTCTAAAAGAAAACAATTCTAATTCTTTTAGAGAGAGTCTGGTACCCAGGGTAAAGCTATTCGTAAGCGTTTGATATTAGTAGGCGAAACGTAAACAGAAATTCTACATACGGTATGCATAGAAGTAGTTGTTTCAATCTTCATGATCGTATGTAATTCTTTTTCAATTTTCTCTTGTCAGGATATGCAAGATTGCCGCTACCTAAAGTACAATTATTGTTATCCATGTCAGTGCCCAGCTTACTGCACAGCAGCTACGAATTCTGAATGTATTTGCGTAAATGGTAAGAACTGTATAGCCAACTTTCTTAATTATCTGGGTCCCTCATGGCAAAGGCAGGCTACGTCAGGCTGTAGGCTGCAGTCTAGCACTCACAAATCGCCCAACTGGTTCTAACCTTGGAAAACTGCAGTCCAAAACTCGAATTCAAATGTTATTTCAACTTTAATCATGGGTTATAAAGCATGATTAGTTCTTACAACGTTATTTCTTCACAGCGTCCTACATCCTTGACCTAGAGATGCTGTCGCGACGATACTTTATTCGCCTGCGTAGCGACTTTCGAAATGAGAGAAGAAATGAAAGCATTGGAGCGCGGCACTACACGGGAGCTTAATCGATGCGCTTCACAAACTAAACTAACGTTTTATAACCCTTACTTTAATTCTTCCTTTCTTCTAACACTCAAAATCCATGAAATCTTCAAGTTACATATACAGTACCGAAATATTGACAAAAATATTCGGGATTAATTGATGCTTCCACTTTATAAGTCAACAACGGATTGCGGTAAAAATCTTTTAAAGAGGCACACCAATTTTATCTCTACAGCTGTATAAAGTTTGCAGGTTTCTGTTTTCCCAGATAGATGCAATCATTTGAGCCTGACGCATTTGTCCTGTCATTAATTGGTATCGCAAGTTTTGGAGAGATTAAAGATTGATGACCACTTGATGGAGAACACACGCTAATACGCGCTAAGAAGAAGCACTGCAGCAGGCAGTTCTAGCCTTCTGTTGTTTACTTGTTAGATACAACGAACCATATCGTTTTATTTAGCCACCTTCTTCAAAAAAATTCCCCTGTATGTACTTTTCTTGTTTGCGGCTGCCAACAATATCTCGTTAACGATGGCAACAGTGCAATTCAGTGGAGTTTTCTTGTTAAGTTTTTTCATATCTAGTGATGTCTTAAAGCATAAATTCCAATAGAAATTATTGAATTTATGACATCTCTTTGACTGATGTTTACTAATTGTGTTGATTTCAAGGTTGGATTGCGAAATGTGGCCAAATTTTAGTTACTGAGTAGTTAGATCGGTCATTTCATGATCATATAGTGCATGAATTTAGCGTATGTTCCTACAACTGCTGTTTTGCTGTTTTTGTTGATGACTTTATCGTTGGAAAATTTTGTTTTTTCCGCCCCCCCCCTAGGCAGTTATGGCTGGTATCGTCCCTGTTACATGTATGTCTCATTCTTTAACCAAACAAGAGTCGACTTTTCTGTTGTCGCTCATTCGGTTTCTCTATCACCATTCTAGGAGCAACAGCGTACCAACGATCTTCATAGCATTTGAAAATGAAATTCCAAATAAAAGAGTGAGGTATGATCGAGGCGTTGACACTGCTGGAAATTCAATTGTCACTCTTACGAACCAAGCTAATATCGGTCCATCCATTGGCAGACTTGGCAATGTACTTCGACTCAGTGGTATTGATGCTGGAGCTGTGGTGGGGAAGTTTGAAAGTCATCCTTTAAAGTAAGTACACTTTGGCGTCACTATATAATCTAATTGAGTTGAATTGTTGTTGTTGTTACTCCACTGAGGGTCTTATTCCCATACAGCTGTAAAAACGGCAAAAAAATGTTAATCGGTGACGAGATTCTGTCGCCCCGTCGTCTACCAATCAGCATGTGGCTTAGAGCAAGGCAATTTTTGCTTTCATGGCAAGAATGATCTTTTACCGAACTAGTGGTACCTAGTTTTATGGTACAGCAGTTCTAGAAGACCGATTTTACGGCATTTTAGACTATTACTGCTGTTTGCGCAAAGAGCTTTAAAACTGATGTAAATAATATAATGTCACACGATATTTTTTGCTTTATTTTGAAATGATTTGAATTTTTTGCTCAATCTGATCTGCTCAAGCAGCTTGAGCGTGCACCAGTCTGTCAATAGTGATAGCTAGGAAAAGGTTATTGGTCTTGACGCTAAAACTCAGTGGGTATTCTAACGATCTTGCATCTCTTTTCTAGCAATCCCAATGGCAAAGAATTCACAGTCTCTCTTTGGGTAAAGGTAGTCACTCCTCAGTCAGGGTCACAAATTTTGGTTGGCTCAGGAAAGATAGGGGACAATACAGGACTGTTTATAAGAATAAAGACTTCTGCAACTGTGATTGAAATAAAGAGGATGACAACAGCAAGCTACTTAACAATAGACAAAGTTATTGGGGATGCACTGAGCTCATGGACTCATATAGCCATTGTCAATGTTGATGGTCCAGGTAGGGAAACGGTGTATACGGGTTATCCCAAAAGTTTGGTTGGGAATAATCAATGACTTCTTGTGATAAATTTTCGTTGAAATTTTTCGTGCGAGGCTTATCACCCAGTGGAAACCAGCTTTATGCTATTTTTTCATTTCATTTCAGTTCATTTCATTTTTAATTATTGATGGAAATAAATAATTGATTTACCACGTTTGATATAGCTATGTTACTTACAACTTGGTTACAAGAAAAATTAAAAGTTTAATACACGATCTATTTTGGTTGTAAAAGATTGTGTTCCTGGTTAGACTTTGGTTTAGTTTGGTTAGACTTTGATTTAGTTTGGTTAGAATTTGGTTGTTGGGATAGAAGTTTCACACATCCTTGACAGTTACCAGTGACGGGGCATGTTTTAATAGCTATCGTCGCGTCTTAACTTTGATAAAGGTAGTTCGGCCTTCTTTCCAGAGACTCTTCTGTTTACATCATAAGGAATCAATCCAGTATTGTTTCTTGATCCTTATCTGCAATTCTATTGTTAAAGAAGCGTGGCCACGAAGCGAATCATGCCGGAGTGATTTTCATATCACCTACGAAGTGAAGTGATTTTTGCTCCGATTCATGGAGCGTCTTGTATTGGATAGTTCTTGTGTGATGTAAGCAGTACCTTGGTTTGATGCAGCATTGCGAACTTAGCTTCAATTAATGGCTTTTCCTTTTCAAACTGTTTCTCGGTAGTTATCATTGAGTATTTATACCTCGTTTGCTGGTATTGGTGCTTTGAGAGCAGAAATATTTGTCATAAAAGCTCACATTTGCGCCTTTTTCCAAAACAAAGCTTTGTTCTTTGGTCTAAAATCCGTGATCGAACATTTCAAGTTTATTTTTTGCTGACTTTTACCTTTGGTTCACGTAATTCATTGTTGTGACTTGGAGTTGCCAAATGCATAAATGTAAACGGTATCCTATTCGTTCTAGGGATGTCTTTAAAGCTATTTTTAAATGGGAAGAAGGTTGCTGAAGACACAACTGAAAAGGCACACAGTGCAAGCTCTACAAAATTTCCTACTTTGGTTTTCGGTGCAAATAGTGGTTTGTTTACACTTGTTCATGATGAATGGGATATTCATATTGATGACTTCGCATTCTGGTCGACAAATTTATCAGATGCACAAGTGGCTTTTCTCGCTAAGCAAGGTACATAGCACTTTTTAATAAGTCTTAGTTAAATTTGCACCATCTTCAAATTGAAAACCAAACTCATACCGGTTGTTTCAAAATAGGGCCCCTTTCTGACTGGATAAACGTAAACAGTAATAAGATATCGGGACTTTTCCGAATATATAGCTACATCTGTTAATCTTCTACTTGAATGCACATACCTCGTTCTCCAAACACCGGAGATGCTTGCTTGCAAAGTCAAAATTTAGAGTACACCTGAAACTGGAGGTTTTGAAAGGGCAAAGGCTTGTTTTGATCTCGCAGGAATTTTGCAAAAGGATTTCCAAATTTGCATTTTTGCCCAAGTCGTCATAGGTCAAGCACGAAACGTTTATTTGATATTTAATATTTCAAGCTCTAGACTATATACTATATTTAACGTAATTTATGAACTCATTGCATTGTTTACCCTATGCATTTTATTTACCTTAATAGACTTTGTTTACCATAGATTTATTGATCTGAAAATATGTTTGTTTTTTTTCCAGATCACACAATATGCTCACAATAATGCAATCACCTGTTTGTTATCAAGAAAAGCAAATTTGGTGCTGGTGACAAAATTTACGATGTCCGTGATGGTTTTTATATGGCCGTAATCAATAGATATCATTGTTTACCTTGATTCGTCTAAGAATTCCCTATGTTTACCGCCCGTCTGCATGGAGATGTATATTTCAGCTTATTCGACGTTAAGTTATTAATTAGCATCGTTATTACCGGGTGAGTCAAAAAACGACCGGCGTTTGAGAGGCTACTGCTTCCTGAGTATATAGGCAATGATATCTAGCAATACATGATTATGATAAGCTAACATGTTCAATTATTTTTAGAAATTTTCATTGCTAAAATCAGTCCCTCCGCTCGATTCTGTAAGCGATTTTCTAAAATGAATCCCTTAGAGAAACCTTAAAAAAGTGCCAAAATCACAATTAAGAATCCCGAATGTGTTTACCTCACAGCGAAGACTTTCAGCACGCTTTAGCACATGCTTTCCTTTTGATGGGTTGAAGGGGATTCAATTCTCCCATGAAGACAAAATACATGAACACATCCAAGAGTCATTATTGCTAGGGAGGAGAACAAAGGGAAATCTTGCATGGCGTTTTCACTGGTTTTTACTGGTTTCCAAAAGGGGCTTTCTGCAGGAAATCTCCTATTTCGACGGTAAGGAAGGACTGATTAAAGCTGGGTAAATTACTGAACCTGATTTGACATATCGGGGATAAAACAAGACAGTGTTCAACATCAGTGCTTTGATTCTAAGGGAGCAAGACTTTTTCAAACGCCGGGCGTTTTTATTGACTCACCCCCCCCCCCCCGGTAGTATTCCTTGGACTTTGTGGGTACCTTGGGACCATGGTTAGCAATAGGTCTTGAAGGGCCAATATTGGTAAAGTATGAAATACTTGCACCCACAGTTGCAACCTGCATGTTGAGATCACTTCTTTTTAGAGCCTTTGGTTAATATTTTGCCAGCGAATCGTTGCAGTCAGACTACGATAAGACTAAGATAAGACGAAGGTAAAGATATTAGAAAGTACTAGAATCGCGGACAAACTCATGACACACTTCGTATTTTGAAGGAAGTTTGGAGATGAGACCCCCACCCCCCCATTGCAATGTTGAAATTTGATGAAAATGTCATAGATGCGGTGATAAGTATATCTTCTTCCAGCAGAGACAATATTGCAGTGGGGGAGGGGGGCTTTAGCATTGGAAGGTAACAGTTTAAATGCAGGTAAGGCATCTTTTAACGCAAGACTCTTATGTCCAAAACGAGTATTGTCCACGATTGTAGACGCTGAATGCATGTGATTTATGTGGTTTTAGAGCATTTAACTGCTTGCTGCAGCCTATCGATGAAGTCCGAACACACCTTTAAAAAGTTATATACCAATTTTTGGCAATTGTTCAACTTAAAACCACCGAGATGGAGTGCATGAACAACCTCTGTCTATAGGGGACCTCATAGAATATCTTGAAGAAATCCCCTTTCGATGCATCAGTTTGACAAAGAATTCTTCGTCTTTTTCCCAAAAATTTCTCTGAATCGCCTTCTAAGCCAACCTATATGGTATGGTTGCTGGAATTTTTTCGGGAGGGCACTACCAGACCCATATTTAAAACTTGGTTTCGCATGCAAGGGACCTCATTATTCATGTTTGCCCGAAGACCTTGCAAAAGTGAAGGCGAAGGTGAAATTGTGTTATTAGAACTAAGTGCTGGGATGGCAGAGGAGGAGAAGCCGTAATCAAGTCCGAGACTCCTCCTTATCGTGATGCTCAAATAGGGGGCTTGAACTTGCCTCAAACCCTATCCGCTTGATTGTCCCGGCTGTAAAGTCAGAAGATTAGACCACTCTACCTTAACACCTTGTCTCGATGGCCCTGGTTTCATGTTTTGGTGTAGTCGACACCCAAGCTGTATCAGATTTTATGTTCTTTCAAACTCTCATTTTCACTCCAGAGATAATCGGAGAAGTGGTAAAGGTTTACGTAAAAATCAAATTAGGAATCGGTTTTGAATATCATAAACAAATTAGTCAGGAACAAAATAATAGAAATTCGTTAGCAATTTAGATAATCTAAATTCTTGTAAAAGCAGACAAAATGAAAACTTTCATGCAATGAAAATGAACGTGACTAGTTATGATACTATTTACACTCCATATCTGGCTTTTTCTTTGATTAAGAAGAGCTTCATAAAACTATTGTATCTTTTCAGGTGTCTTCATTTCTACAGTTTCTATTTATCTGCTATTTTGATCTCCTCTCGCAGCTGTGCCATCTCCATGCTCAGACTTTCTAAGAGAGTTTTTTCAATTCTTTCTTGAAGCAAATCGATGTTTCTTTCCATTTCACCATTTTTCCAAGCTAAAATTTAATTCAGCCAAGAATTAGACTCGGAGTACGAGATTAGACTCAATCCATCGGTCCCAATGTTTTCACTTCATTCCACTATCACTGCAGTGGAAATACGTTGTTGAGCAATATCAATGCAATTCAATCATGAAAAATGTTTTTTCTGTAACTGGGAATTTTTATTGAGTCTAGTATGAGAGACCAAGTGAAAGGATTGCTTGATTTTACCAATTCTGAAAATGGTGTGCTTTAAGGCTGATATCCAGTCAGTGGAATCTTCCAACCGGACCGCGCGGAAGCTCTATGCTTGCGAGAGAAAATGTCACTCTTAAATTTGGTAGATAGTTATGGCAGAGCAACCTGTTACTGCCTAAAGTTCCGCCTGCTCGGAAAATTCCGCTGACTGGAAATTGGCCTTATACGAGTGGATACGGAATTTGTATTGATTAAATCCGAAAATCTCAAAGCCGAGTGGTTAAGGCGTCTGACTCGTAAACCAAAGGTCAGAACGGCCGTAGGTTCAAATCCCACGCTGGACAGTTTGGTCACTGTCCGTAACTCTAGCCCGGGTCGACCAGAGCCATGTGAGGGAAATCTGGTAGCTCCGGTGGTTAGCTGCGGCGAACTGATGGTAGAACATCCGTGGCCCCTGCTGGAAATAAGTCTCTCAGACTTTCGCGGGCTAGCCACCTTAAATATAGATACCTACCTACCTAGCCGTGGGGTTGATATAGGTTTAGAAAGCATTCTGAACCTCCTGTTCCAAAAGGCAGAAGATTTGGCAGACTTCAGGATGATTCTTGTTTCCATCGGGAAACTTTGATTTTCTCCATAGGGAATTCGACTGTTTAAAGATTTGTTTGCTTGATTGGGAAATCTATTTCAATTTTTGGGAAAAATATTATATTTTCAGAATTTGAAGGTTTGGAATTACCAGTCAAGCACACTCATGCTTATGAAGTATATGGAAACCTGTCTCAGAAAATTTCCCCCGACCAAATCTAGACTTTAGAGACAACTGACAGAAAATACTTCACAATTTCGATATCCATGCAAACAGCGGGCAGATTTTTTATTTACACACCAGTACAAATGTACGAAAAACTGCATGAGCTACCGTCCAACTTAAGAATTAAATATTAAACTCGATTGGCAGACTTTTCCTGTCTTGATTTCCCTTCTTTTGATCATTGCTCACGTTTTCTCGAAAGTACATTGTTTGCATGCGCAATGAGTGAGCTAGCTACCAAGATTTCATCATTTCAATGCATCTTTAGCAGTCCGCCTTTGCGGTCTGAATATCGGGCGTAAAAGTCCCTTTGTCTGCCATCGTAATTCATCTGTTGTCATATCAATCATAAGTGATAGATACTATTGTTACAATATCTACTCTTTTTTGACTTGAACGGATAATTCATCTAGTCACGGGTAGTAAGACACACCGCAGGCGCAGTTATTTTTCAACTTTGTATGCTTCTGCGGAAGAAACTTAAGTCGTTCTACAAAGGAGATTTCAGAAGATTGAAAGGAAAGAAAAGGGTTCGTTTCTTTCTTTCTATCTTGCCCTAACTCTCCTGTAGAGCTATAAAAATTTATTCTCCACAGCAGCATACAGCTACGCCAGTCATGCAAAGCTGCGGCACCTATTCACCCATGATATGATTGGCAGTCTCTCATGCAATCAGAAATTTTAACGCACCCTTCTGCTTCTCCATTTCAACTACTTCTGCAATGACTTTCCTCTGTAGCTTCTTAAAATACAGCTTCTTCCCGATATGAACCAAGAATCCGAAAGCTAGTACACAGGCACCACTTATTGAGAGTATTTCAATTAATGTCTTGTAGACTTTTGGCGATGAAAATGGACTTTCGCTTTTAACGACTTCAGGCAAAGGGTCAGGCATCTGTAGAAAACAAAGAATTTGCGTTATTCAGGGCACAATAAATGCGGGGATGACTCAGTGGTAGCACGCTAAAATGTGAAGGTTGGCGTCTAGTGCTTCAATTCCTCACCCTGCCGAACTAGAATTATGACGATGAGTCCCTTTTATCCCTGCGGTAAACCTTGCTCAACAGGGACTAATAATGAAACAGTGAAAAGCTGACCCTATTTTTTGCAATCATCAATGGAATTATGATGGAATCACGGCTTCGGATCTCAATCCCGTGGGAAGTTTTTCAATTCTTCAATCGAATGGAGACTTCTTTCACATTTACACCGTAGCGATAGTGATTCACAAATCTCGCAATCTGATTGTTACTCTAGGAATCACGGAGTTTGGGCCTAAAGTGGGCCAGGTTTTTCAGAGTAATGTTATGGGCTGATTTCCACTCAGTAGAACTTTCTGAGCGGACTGAATTTTATACAATTAAATGTTTCTCATGCGTAACAAAATATTCAAATTCGAAGCGACATTTTATCATGCAAAATGAGTTGTTGACCAGCATAACATAGAGCTCCCTTTGTCTTTGATAACGTAGTAGATCCGTTGCTACATTATCAGTCTTTGGAATTGGCTGGAGGCTGGTCCTTGAATGTAGGAATTTGTTGATACTTTTTGCTTACCTTGTGTGACATAGATTTCAGTGCATCTGCTACCAATCTATTCTCTGCATCCTTGTTTTCCTTGAAAAATACATCGAGAAACGTAGTCCACTTAGCAAGAGCCTTGTTAGAAAAGATAAAACCAATGACAGTGTCTGAATTCTTTAAATCTTTCTTTACCTCCAACTTTATTCCTTTTGCTTTGACGATTTTGGTGTGATGACGAAGAACAAAACGGTCGATTAATGCTCCTGTAAAAAATTGCAAAAGAGAAACAATATGATAAAACTGGCTAATAAATTCACATGCATAGGCTTGGAATCTTTGCAAAACTTTGAAATCATATTTGTAAAATTTATTACCGCCTTACTCATTCCTTCAACTGAATTGCTCTGGGAACTCTTTCTAATTTCCCATTTTCAGGGAGTGTTTTTGTATCGCCATTACACATTTTTTTGTGAAAAATTAGGACCAGAACATAGCACTAAAAGTTTTTTGCTTCAACATGAAATTTTGTCCATTTCAGTGCTAAAATTTTGCTCATTGATTTCTTATTTTTTGAATGCATGAATCATCAATGTGTTCGCTAACATTGCTGCAGATATGTTTCTTGACATTTAAAACATCATATAAGAATATACTGTGTTCTGCCATGATGAAAACACGAATGTTTAGTTGATATTGCAAAAGAATAAAGGTTCAACGATCTACTTGCTATAAAATCCATGCTTTTAACTTTGAAAAGCTTCCTAATACCTCTCAGAAATAGTACTAGAGTTTCTTAAAATTTTGGTCATCTTAGTACTAGTTTCTTATAAACCAGTTTCTTATAAAAAACGCGTAGTTTTGGAGCTGCGTCTTCATGTTTTATGAAATGATGTACGAAAGGGGGTAGCTGAAGCTTTGACAACCATCAAAAGTGCCATAACTTCTGAACTGATTGTGTAAAGACGATTTGACCAATACAAGAAATACTCAGTTATTGAAGATCGACAAGATGACAGCAGGCAAAGCCCGCATAGACTTATCCTGAGTCGTAGTTTCGCTATTTGCCTAACTGATGTACCGCTACAACTAGCCCGTAGTTTTACGGTTTATGATTTTGTAACTTGATATGACGTCACAATTTCAAAACAAACCGAAAAGCTAAGAATGCTGTAATTCTAGAAATAATGATGATATTGTAAATGTTGTCGTTGCTGTTGTTGTTGTTGTTGTTGCTGTTGTGCATGGGATTGCAGGCAATAACCTTCAATTTTCTTGGACAAATTCAGTTGAAAGGATAGGGCAGGGCAAAACATTTGACGCGATTAGATTCTTTTAAGTTTTGCAAGCATTCGACAACTGTGCTCCAAGAAAGATTACTCCACTACTTTCCTCCAAACAATAATACGTTTCTGACAGAGACTTGCTCATCTTTGCTAGATCAATAAAAGACAGAAGAGAAAGGAGGCAAGAGACATTCTTCATAAGTCCAAAATAAAGCAAACGTTGGCAACTAATTTGTGCTACATACCCTCTATTTTTTCCGCCTTCAGATCAGTTAACATGTCAGAGGCATTCTTGTATGCTGAAAAATATCTAAACATATTAGCAAAAATGTCAGTACTGGAGCAGTGTGATTGCTAATCAAAGTTACCTAGTTGTAAGCAAGTTTTGACTTACCCCACTGACCTTCATCTTGCCCTAAGTCGATCCCTTTGGGTCCATCGGCATGCAAAGGACATTGTGACCTCTGCGAGGATGTAAGCTTTCTTTTCTTCGCAGTATCCTCTGCTCCTGGCTTCCACTCCCGAAGATCATTGCGTTCTTTGAAAGACCTCGTTGACAAACCACGCGATATAGTTGGAGTAGGCCTAGGTGTCTTTGTCATCCCATTTCAAGTCATGTGCCATACCCTTAAGAAGTTATGGTATGGTGCTACTTTTTGCATTCATGTCACAATTTCGCATAAGGGCAATATGTAAGAGAAATCAAGAGATATTTTATCAACCTTTTTATATTTAAACCTTACCCGTTATTTTTTCTATTTTTCTTCCTCAAACAGTGAATTTCGTTGTGGAAAAGTTAAGGATAACTTTTTCGAAACAGTCAAAAAGAGTTCTAAAGACTATCAGACTTCTAAAGTGTCCTCACTTCTAGAATATGAGACCTATCCAGGAAGAACGATACATTCTCTATGAGGAGTGGGTTCAGAAGCGAGGACATCATAGTGTAGACATTGGCATCCATATGTTTCGGACAAAAGAGCTTCGTGCAAAAGATTTTACAATCCAAGAGATTGGACACCTTTTGAAAAGCTGTAATTAATTTTCTTCTTGCATTGACATACGCTTTGAAGGTAATTCGACAAAATGTTTTGGAACAAAGCTTTATCTGAAACTTTATTGGTCTAAAACTTCAGGACTTTTATGTATCCATCTTACGTTTGGGCGTTCCACCTTCTCTGTATACAATATTCTCTTCGTATCTGATTGACTCTGCTGCAGGGGTACCAATCTGCAGGAAAAATGTAAGCCTAATGATTTTATCACAAAGGCAGAAAATATTTTTATTGAAATCAATCTATCAATCATCATCAGTGAATCCATAGATTAATGAAAAATAAGAATTTGCATCTTGCAATTGACTTGGCCAAAGTCTATATCGTCATCTGTAATAAGCATATTTGTGATTGACGAAACAGACTTGGGGCAAGTCTTATCATGGGTTGTGGGAAAATTAGAAGTTCCTATTAGATTAATTATCGTTGTAAGCTCTGCACTCTCATTGAAGGAGCTCACAGGCCGAACTGAGGCTGTGCTCTCGTGCTCTTGAAAACAAACAAGATAGGCCATCATGTTACTTGTTGGGCCAGCCAAGATGAGGATGATGCTAAATCGACGGGACAACGGAGAGGATGGAAAAACAGAGAACACACAAGGTAGGCCTGACAGTTCTTATTCTTTACAACGACAATTAATCTAATAGGAACTTCTAATTTTCCCACAACCCATGGTCTTATCTTGCATGGGAATTCAATTCAGTAAGGTAGGGGAGACTGAAGCAAACTGTAATGGAAACGATAATCAGATGACAGTGAACAAGATGCAGCCGAAATAGAAAAAAAATCAGCCGTCATAGGCAGTTTATTCAAATCTTTTGCCATCCCACTGAGCCAAATACCAAATGACAGTGTTCTTTTGTTTTGCGAAGGTAAGAAAAACAGGGCGGGAAATGGGTAGACTCATTGCATGTTGGTAGTTGTCGCTATTGATAGACTGATGGATGTTGTTGTTGTTATTTTTGCAATAACTGGGACTATCTCGTGAGTCTTTGAAATGGGCTGAAATTAAATGACAAGACCAGCACGTCACCCTCGTATTCATTGATGCTAGCCATATCTCATTCCAGTAACCATGATTCCGTGGCCAGGCCCACGACAAAAGTAAGCAAGATGAGTGGGAAAAGGGTTGAAATTTGAGCGTGATCCATACGGTGCTGGCCCACTGGCCTTTAATGAATCAATTGATCGATAATCACTGTATGTTAATGATCGGCGAAATTGATGATAAATCAATGAATCAATTGATATATCAGTCGATCAATAAATTGATCGATAGATAAAATAATGAATCAAGAAAGCCGTGTATTACCAATTTTCCGCGTAATTTTGTCGGCTCAGCAATAACTGCTGACGTCATAGCAGAAGATAGGGTAGCTGTGAATATCCCAGATATTGCAATACCCACGCTTATCCAAAACACGCCAAAAAGTCGACCAAGGTGGGATTTGGGGGATTTATCACCGTATCTAGAAAGAAAAATGTTCTGTTATTCCATTTCATGATATAATGTCTACTGAGAGTAGAATGGGTAAGGTTGGGGTGAATGCAAAACTATGGAAAAGACTCTTTAAAACTCTTCAGATACAAATATCTCCAGCTACCTTTGTTTGAAATAGCCTTCTTGCAGCCCTGGGTGTTGCTTGAGCGCTTGATTTACCATTTTTTGGAAATCAACATTGCCCATTTTAGCCCTTTCCCCACCCGTTTTACCCCAACAGACCCTCAACGTCGTCCCCAGAGCCTTATGTCGCACTGTGAATGATTGAGTCCTTAGGGACAAAGACCCTATGCTTCGCGGACGTATTGATTCACTTTATTACAAACTTAACTTTGAACTCTGTGTTAGGGTCTCGTAACTGTGGGTCTGATTCCTTTCGTAAAAGTTTGTCGTTGAGTTATAATGCTGATAATAAAGTTTTCATGATTTATCAGAGCTGACTGAGA
The DNA here is from genome assembly GCA_964019985.1 of Aurelia sp. 4 Dawson et al 2005. NCBI lineage: Eukaryota > Metazoa > Cnidaria > Scyphozoa > Semaeostomeae > Ulmaridae > Aurelia > Aurelia sp. 4 Dawson et al 2005. The sequence continues at coordinate 1,889,385 of OZ026497.1, forward strand.
ACAGCTAAAATTACTTTGGTGCTCAGCAAGTTACAAGAAAAGATGAAATGATAAGCAAACTTTTGATTTTGTTAAGTTGCGAACCCACTTGCTGTTTATGATGCTTTGACATTGAAAGGCTGCAATATATAACGGTTTTAACTTCGAACCGGTCTCGGAGATGTGTATTACACTTCCATAAAAGGGTACGAGATTTATTCAACAACAGGATTTTCAGTGATTTTTATGGATTTTTCTAGGAAACAATAGGATTTTTGCCAAAAGTGCAAGAGATTTTTGCAAGCAATAAGCCTCCTCCCTCGAAGACCTCTGGTTGCTTCGAGAAGAGCTTCCTAATATTCTGGAAGAAGCTACTAAATTTTGTTGTGAAAGGTTTTGTATTTCAGAGTTCCTTTTGAATGTTTTGTTTTAAACTTACCCCACTGTAGTCATGGACACAAATGCCCACCAACTTCCTTCTAATGTGCCTTTTACAAACGATGGAGGAAATTCATCAGGATTCTTGTTCGTATCCTGTGGAGGTAAAGACCTTCATTGTAATGACGGACTTTGCATTTCGTGTTTTGATCCAGTAGTGAAAGTTCTTCACAAGTTTAATTATTTATGGGCGGGGATTTCCGTGGCGTGGTGAACGTTACATAGCCAGTTTATTTAGCCATGCCTCTGCAAGACATTTATTTACTACATTCTGGCATTTGATTCTATTTTAGTCACCACAGCGAACATTGGTCAGCCCTTATCAGTACCTTAACTTTAGAAACATCCTGCTTGGTAACAAGATTGCAAATAAATGAAGTTTTCTCCAAATATGACGTCGCTTGAGATTTGCGATAACGCAAAATTACTTGTGCAAAACCCTTCAATGGTTTTCATTTGTGAACATGTTAACATGATGTCTAATTTGAGATAGAAACGAAGGAATTGCACCATGCAATTTGCCAAATGCCATCTTTGGCGCAGCTCTCTGTACAGTAGAGCAATGTAGCTTTTGGTGAGAAACAAATTCCTGGAGAAAGAGAAAGCAGATCGGTCCTGCTTAGCTTCAGTGACAATTTGCAAGATGTCTAAACTAAAAAAGGTAACAACTTGGAGAATTTTTAGATTCAACAAGTAAAAAGTATGGTTCTTACTAACAACCAGACAATGACACCTCCTTGAATGGTTAATATCACCATAATAACAAACAAAGGCCAAGTATCTCTCACAGCATTAACTAAGTTTTCCAGCACTCTCTCGGACGTTTCATCAATCTCGACGTACGAAACACCAGGAGTGTCCAAAAGCCCTTGGAAAGGGAAACCAAAGCTTGTGTGTACACCTGACACAGCGATGAAGGGCATCATTATATCGTAAAGAGAAGTGTTATAGACTATGGCCATCGCTGTTTGCATTGATTTCAATGGTTTCTTTGCAAATATAAGCCGAGTACAGCCCCCACAGCAGCTGTGCAGTAGTAGACGAAGCATAGCTAAAAAAGATTGTCATGATCAAAACTTAGTTCACATGATTTCATGGGTACATAGGCTAAGTCATGCTTGAGCTTGTATATTTCTGCGGAAGAAAAGCAATATTGTTCTGTGGAGGAGGAATCCTCATTAAATCGTCAAATTTTTGCATGTACTCTAACTCTTTAAAAAGGTGATGTAAAAAATAGCTCTTTCTTGAAAAGAAATGACTTGAAAATAACTCAAGGTGCTTTGGTGTAAGTCTGCTGAGGTTGTAACGTCATCAATTGGCTAACTCGTAAACCAATCAGAGCGAAATACTTATTTAGGTTTCCCCATTTTGCGGACCTTCCAAAACCATAGTTTTGTTGGAGGAAATTCCTTCCTTTTTCCTCATTTGATCTGGAAGCTAAAGTTATTTGATTTTTCAAACCTCTTTTTGTGTTCTTTGAGCCAAAAGAATAGCACTATCATTCTGAATCTATTCAAGATATCAAGAAATTTTACAACAGAATTACAGCAAAACACTGAAAGAGGTATTAGCCATTTACCCAACATTCCTCAAAGGACAAGTCTAGGGTTGGTGTTTTCAAAGGGAGCACGAAGACCTGCATGCTTTGCATGAAGTCAATGACCCACTCTGCACATCTTCCAAAATCACTGACTGTACGAACTTCACAAATAAAAACAAATGATGGCAAAGGCTGCTGGTCTTTGTATTCCCTTTTATACTAAGAAACAAACTTACTAACTGCTGCCACGAATTATGAACTTATTTTGCACATTGACATTTGTAACAGCTGTAATTTAGTTAAGCATTCTGCGAATTTAGGCCAAACATTCCGGCCACTTTTTGTTCAAAACACGATAAAGAGGCTAAGAGGCAAGAAAACAATAGGGCAGCCTCGTTTTCGTGAAGCAGGACGTCAGAAAAGCAAAAAAGCACTAACCCATCTAGCAAAGATTCTTTGCTTTTGTGCTTTTACTATCCTCTGTGTTCCTTGTTTTTTTAAATATGCGATTTCACAGAGAAAAGCAGAGATTTCACATGTTGCATTTTATCATCAATCGTACCGAATCGTACCAACCTCGGACTTGTACTTTAAATATTTAAGGCCTAGTTTCAAGTTTTTCGAGACGCACGCAATACCATTACCTGGAAGAATTCCATCGACCGTACCATTAACTGTGAAGACATAAGGAGGAGTTTCAAAGTATTCGATCTTCAAATTGGCATCGCAAATACAGAAATGTGAAAACCAATCAGAGCAGTTCGTTTTCACATCTCCTTCATTCTGGTTTGAAACGGTCAAGTCGTACCTAGGATAAACAAATCGTTTTTTTTTCAGGAAAATGTCGCAAATGAGATACTGCGAGGGTACAACAAGAGCTATTGACATTCGATTTTCACATTTTCTTGCTGCAATTAAACGTTAAGGGAGAGGGAGCTTGGTGCTGGGCCCCTTAAGAACGTAGAAAGAGAGAAAATTCATTGAAGATTCGGCAGATGCCAAAAATGATGTGTTTGTGTTTGCCGAACCGTACAAGCAAGAATTGTCCACCAACTGCAATAAAATGCCATTCATTTTGCAGCAGAAAGGAAAACTTGAAAAAAAAATTAATTTCACTGAAATTGGTCATATTTTTCTAGAGTTATGCATGATTTTGCTTTGTGGTTGCTTCCCTAATCGTGCTGCAATGAGGACTGCAAATTTCGTCTTGGAAGAATGCGAGAGGCATGATCAACCTATTGGAAGGAAGACAGTTTTGAGAAATTTATGTCCCTGGCATGCAAAGGCATGTGATTCCCAGGAGCTGGTCGATACCACACCTGAACTAAATTTGATCAGAAGTTCTAATTTATTTCTTATCATTCTAAAACAACGTCTAAAAAATTCTCGAAAATCCTAGAATGGTATGACACTAATTCGCATGATATAAATATCTACGTTTAAGTTGGCGTATCTTCAACACAATGATTCACCCTTTGATAAACATTGAAACATTTTCGCTACAATTTGATTTGAAGTTCTAACTCATTTCATATCATTCTAAAACAACGTCTAAAAAATTCTCGAAAATGCTAGAATGGTATGACACTAATTCATATGATGTCAATATCTACGTTTAAATTGGCGTACAGTGGAACCTCCATATAACGGACACCAAAGGGACCAATGTTATTGTCCGTTGTAGAGAGGTGTCCGCTGTATGGAGGTGTCACTGTATGCAAGACTCAATTTTGGGACTCAAATATCTGTCCGTTGTTTGGAGATGTCCGTTGTATAGAGGTGTCCTTTGATGGAGGTTCCGCTGTATCTACAATACGATGATTCATCTATTAATAAACATTTTAACATTTTCGCTACAAATTGATTGAAAGTTCACTACAATCGAGTCATAAGTTTTGATTGCACAAGTCAGCAAACTCTGATACTTCACTTTCTATTCCTTAAGAAATTTTCTAACATGTTACTAATCACAATACCTACCAACTACGCTAGAATGCCACAGAGACAATGCTACCGGGAGTGAAACACTATGTTTGCCCTACTATGCATCCACGATGCTACAGGAAGCGAAATACTATGTCTACCCTGCCACCATTCAAGAGAAAATTAAAGCTAAAATAAGAAAATTTCAACTGCAAATAGGAAGCAAAGGCACAAATGAAGGTAGCTTGAAACTAAATACAGTAATTGCAAGTGTAGGTCTAAAGTCAACAGCGAAACATGATAGTTTACGAGTTGATTATATCATTTTGGGACACCAGACACATTTAAGCAATATTCGAGACCTTTCTGACTCTCCCTACACAATTTTGTTTGATAAAGTTTCCTTGTGGTTGCAGTGCTATCAAAATATATTCCTGGGAGTTTCGTTACTTGATGGCAGTAAGGACATTGTGCCTCTATAGACTCTACTAAATGTTTTAAGCCATCTAAATTTTCTAGACATGCTTATATGTCAGACTTCTAAATTACGAAAGAATGACAAAATACCTGAGAGAACATTTTTCTTCCTTGTGTGGAATAGTACAGTTTCTTCGAGCTCCTCGTTGACAATTTGCGAAACCTACAAATAAGCTCAAGAGCGAAACACACAACCATCCGTATGTCGTCATCTTCAAAAATTTATTCGAAGCAGATAGCTATGCTGCTAAAATGTATAACTTTGGATTACCAACATGAATCGATCCTTTTCTTATCCGTTATTATAACTGGTGGTTGCATTACCATAGGTCCTATTGGAATCAACTTGTTTTGATTATTTATCAATGGAATGAAAAATTTATTATAGACAAACAAATCCTCCAAGATACACGAAGTATCACGAGATGATGAAAAGCACGTCATCTTGGAGCATATTGTAAAATCCAGAACTTAGAAATTAATGGATCATGGAAAAAGCACCCTAACATCATCTTTAGCACAATCGTCTATTTTCGGAAAAATTCCAAACATATCTCATAGTCATGAGTTCCTATGGTCGCGTTTTTACACTCAATTCAATCTCCAACAGGTTGATGCAAATTGAACTTGAGCCGATATGCAGTAAGTGAAATTGATCTTAAATCGATACCAATGTTAATTGCAGTTGTCTATTGGCTATGTTAACCTTTTAACGCACACACCTGCCACTTTGAATCAATGCGTATTGATCATTCAAAGGTAATTTATGTCTGACCACAGGGAGTCAAGTTTTTTAATTATTTTCAGATCATAGGCTCTGTTCACAGTGCTCCGTTTTCATTTCAAAAAGGAGCAAAACTTCTCTATTTCTGGCTTGCATTCAAATTGCTCCGCCGTGAAAACGGAGCTTTTCAAAAACGCTAAACGAAGATGCATGAATTTGAAAACGGTGCGTTTTGAACACAATTCGTTTTCAGTGTGTGAACGACAAAAACGGAGACAAACTATGTGGCACAGTGAAGAATGCTCTTGCAGACTATGTCGACCTCTTATTCCAAACGTCGGATTTTTATGAAAGAAACATTAGAAAATTGAACCGTCAGTTTAGTCCTGCCTTGAAGGCTTCTGGAAGGCACTGTCTTGACCAGATCCCGTATAATTTCAGAAGGGAGTAGCCGAGATTAGTTGCATAAATTTTCAAATCTATATTTAAATGTTCATCATTATATTTATTGAATTATATACCTACTTCACAATCTCATTTTCTAGGTATCCAGGGAGTAGTGAACAGTGGCCTTTCAAATGGAAATTGTTTTTCGTGACTCACCCTGTAATCTTCTACCTTCTATGCCGTTTATTATTACTGGAACTGTGTACTATCTTCATAACAGTAGATATTAAAATAGAACTGATGCTGTTCGAGCTGCTGTTATATATATAACAGTTCTATCTTTAACTATCAGTAGGTAGAATAAAACAGTAAAACAATAAAACATATGCATGGTTATGTAGCTACAAATAATGCTTCCTTGAATGATAGTGATTAACTAGTTCAAGATTCATGTGGTTTGATACGCCTACAAAAGTCATCATTGAACTCATAATTCCAAACAAGCAAAGCAATGAATTTTATAAGCAGAAAGTTTGAAATATTCGATGGTGAATATCTCATTCAATCATATTGCTTCCACACTGAGCAGTTAAGACCAGGATTTATTTCACTGGGTTTGACGTAAGCATAAAATGAATAATTTAAGACATGACTTTCAACATGCTAACTTCGATTTAAACTTGATCTAAAAGCAGTGTCAGTAGAAATAGTACGGAAACACTCTTGAATAAACTGAACAGATATAGAAAATAAGATAGTGCGTGATACCCGCGTGATACATTGCCTCTACAACTCTGTACCGCACTGGAATGCTTCTGTGGCATCCTCCTATCAACATGAATCAACGTACCTTACAACTAGCCTCACTCCATAGGGACCTTCATGTTACCCTTATCATTGAGTTGAATTGTTGTTGTTGTTGTCACTCCAATGAGGGCCTTATTCCCATAGGGCTGTAAAAACGGCAAAAAATTTCAATCGGCGACGAGATTCTGTCGCCACGTCGTCCACTGGTCAGCATGTGGCTTAGAACAAGGTGATTTTTGCCATTATGGCAAGAATGAACGTTTACTGAAGTACTGATACCTAATTTGATGGTAAAGCAGTT